>LT554414.1:590707-610029 GCA_900079185.1 Absidia glauca
CTGGCTGGCTTTTTATCGCAGATTGAATCGACATATGACTCTGGAAGAATTCAAAAACATCTTCTACTGGGAATGGTCTCATCGTATGATTGGTCGATTTATTGGGGCCACATTCATCATCCCTGGTCTGTACTTTGCTTCCCGAGGTTACATGACCCGCCGTGTCTCAAAACAAGTCTTTGCTATCACTTCTCTTCTTGGATTCCAGGTAAGCTCTATAATGAAGGGTTGGAACGAAAGCGAGGGCCTTGTCAGTAACTGTCTGTTATAGGGATTCATGGGCTGGTATATGGTGAAATCTGGATTGTCTGAAGCACTGATGAAAGAGCCCGGCGCGGTTCCTCGGGTCAGCCAATACCGTCTGACAGCTCATTTCGCAACAGCAGTAGCCATCTACGGTGCAACCATCTTCGTGGCGGCAGATATCATTCGACAGAACAAGATCATGAACGGTACATATCCCAAGGAAGTGGCGGCAATGATCAACAATCCTGCCCTGAAGCGATTCCGGATCCTGACACATTCACTGGGTGCATTACTTCTTCTTACGGCTATCTCGGGCGGTTTGGTAGCTGGGTTGGATGCTGGATTGATCTACAATGAATGGCCATTGATGGGCGAAGGTTTGGTCCCTCCTAAAGAAGAACTGTGGTCTGATGCCTATGTAAAGCCACAAGACAAGGGTAAGTGGCGGAACATCCTCGAAAATCCTACCACCGTGCAATTCGATCATCGTACTTTGGCTGAAACCTCGGCGGTGGCTGCCACGGCCCTTTGGTTCTACTCTCGACGACTCCCTCTGCCCAAGAACGTGCGACTGGCTGTTAACACCATGATGGGTGTAGTAGTTGTACAAGTCACCTTGGGTATCTCCACTTTGATCTATATGGTGCCTATCCAGTTGGCCGCTGCCCACCAAGCTGGTGCTCTGACCTTGTTGACTAGCAACTTTTGGCTGATCCATGCCCTTCGCAAGGTGCCCCTGTAGTTTATAGACAGACACTAGATACATTTGTAGAAACTATCATCTTCCATAATCATAATCATCTTTATCCTTTGCATAAGCTCTAAGGTCAATAAAATGGGAATGCATCATCATCAACACGCCACCTCTCTTTCTCATCTGTACACAATGCTGTACTGTATGATGACATTTGCTCTTCATAGTCACCCCTTTTACAAATCTTTATCTGTCTCATTTGATAGATGGCACACATGCATTGAATACGAGGTGAAATCCTAGATGTTCATGCATTTCATTTAACCCAAACAAGGTATATGCATTTTCAAACCCCGCTCACCAAAAAGGGAGACTCATTTCTATGTCACAAGAAACAAACGCACACAAAGTCAACGGCGTAAAAAGGTCATCCGTACAGAAAGCAAGGAGAATTCGATTGCTCCGTGTCCTATGGTGCTAACTCCTAATCATATGTGAGTCGTCGTTCTTCCTCCCGTCGTTAGAGACATCCTCAGAAACAAGGTTCATCAACCAGCACGGAATAGCATTTTTTGCATACAGGAGTATATTCCACGATGCTTTTCGATGTTGATCCTTGATGTAGAAGGCACAGACAGAGACTTCACACATTAAGGGATCACCTCTTTAAACTGTATGTAGCTGTGATTGGTGCGGCACTTAAATTGTAACTCAAATACTCCGCTCTTGAGCTGGATCAAAAAAGTGTCAGGGGTAAGGTCGAGTTTACTATTAGTAACAAAGCTGGATGTGTTGAATGCATTTGGTGCCCATGGGATGCAGTAAGTAATAGCCATTGGATGCCTGAGACGAAATACGACATACTTCCAATAGACAACGTTTATTAATACGGCATGCGCTCATGGCAGTAAGCTGACTGGAGATTTGTTGGGCGGTATTAGGCCATAGCTCACGAGGAGGTTGCCATGCGATTACACGGCCATCACACTATGCAGAAACAGTCTTTCCTTCTCAATTGAAATGAGAATCGAAAGATTCTTGTTGCACAGAAGCCATGGTTGATAGTGGAAGTCCATCCTAGTTAAGGTGGTACAGAAAGACAATGGGCCACATGCTGGTTTGCTCGATTTGTACCCCACAGCTTGCCACCTTTTTTTCAATCTCCGCCATAAATCAAAGAGGTTGACTTTTCCTTTCCTCTTTTCTTCTCTTCTTTCTTCTTCTCTACCCACTTTTTCTTGTCTAATTTGTTTGTTGTATCTGGAGGTGTCTTTAATCTGTACTATAATATATATTGGGATATAGACCAACACCATGCGCCACAAACACAACATGCATGTCAACGATGTCGATTGGGACGATCACTTTGCTTCTTCCCATTACCATTACCATACAGCAACGCCGTCCAGTCTAACTAACTCAACACCAGTACCAGCAGCACTCATGGCGACCCGGAAACAGCATTACCCAAAGCCACAGTACAACACCATATTTAGTGATGATGAAGACGATCCAACTCCACAAACGACTTTACACCAACATCACTGGACGCCTAAAGTTACACCTTCCGTGGCATCACTCACACCTTCTACAACTGCTACCTACGTCGACCCTCTCCTAAGCTCTGGGACGTATCATATCCACCAAGCGGAAAATGCATTGTCTACTCTCAAGCATATTGTCTTTGACGACGGGTGGAAAAAGGCGCTGAAACATAAAAGTGGTGTGGTGGTACATATGATGAACGGGCTTCACAAGGCTGACAAAACTCCCATTTTTAAAGGAGAGGCGATCATACATGGATTTTCCCCTCAATCTATCTTTTATGTTATTGGTATGCGGAAGCTTTGGGATGAACAGTAAGTGAATAGAATAGGGAAACAAGGGATGACGATGAAAGAGAAGGAAAAAAAGGGGGCCAATAGAGTAAAAGTAGAAGAAAAAGATTGTCGGTGGGTATAGAATAAGTCTAACTGTCAATTCATTGTAGGTACGAAGATGGAAACTTGGTGGAGAATCTGAACGATACAACTTCTTTGACTTACGAAGTAACTAAACCGACTGCAACCTCAAAGTAAGATGTAGCCCTATGATATCATCTCTGAAGCTTAGTAACCGGTATTGATCTTTGTAGGCCTCGGGACTTTGCCCTGGTAGAACGTATTGAATGCACTCAGAATGGATCCATTGTCTTCGCTGCCACTAGTGTTGAAACGCCAAGGTTGCCTCGGATTCAAGGAAGAACAAGGGCTCAAATCAAGGTCAGTTGAAAAAGGAGAAACGTTACACACAAACCGCCGCCACAAATGTCAAAAGAAACTTACTTTTCAACTTGCTTGAACTAGTTGCAAGGTTGGATCCTGGAACCTGTACGAGGCGACCCTACTCCGTCTACCAAAGTGACTTTTGTGATTCAAGAAAATATCAAAGGTTGGGTGCCTGGATTTGCTAAAAAGTCTCTTGCTCGACGACCCTTGGTGATTGCGCTGATCAATGACTATCTTCAAAAGAAATCTGGTCGCTCAAGAACACAATCTAAACCTACTCTGGCTCCTTTGGCTTCCGGACACAGTCGACGACCCTCTTTACTCGGCCAACAACTCGATCGCACCAAAATGATGCCCCACAGAACAAGGTAATTTCATTCAGCTCGTTTCTTTAACTGTACTAACTTGGCTCATTCATAGTCCTTCACCCGCGACATCACAGCACTCTATCTTACTAGCTTCTAATGCTTCGAGCGTCAACGGAAGAAAACGAATTACTTTTGCCGAACAAGACACAACATACCCTGTACATGATGGAATCCGTGACAGCCAATCTGAACCTGCCAACGACACTTATGGTTTCGCAACTTCTTCGCCTCCACAACAGCACCTTTATCAGTACCACAATGGCAGTCCCGCATTAACTACTCGTGTGCCAAGTCAGCATCATTCGTCCTTTTTGCCAACATCGATGTCACTACCCACTCCACTATCCGCCACAGCAACACCTGGTTTACTGCAACCGCCCCCAGTATCATCATCTGCGTCTATCTCATCTGTATCATCTGCATCCCCGCCTCTACAGCAGCAGCAGCAGCAAAGACTTTATCCTGCCCATAGACATCCCGTTAAAAAAGCAGAAACACTGGCGATGATCAAGCGACTCTCAATGTCCCCTGAAGGCTGGATATTCGACAAGGAACAGGATGGGATTCGATACTATTCAAACGCCGACTTCCGACGGGCTGACGGCATGATTTATGGAGGTTGGACCCCTGAACAACTCTGCTCGGTGACTCATTGCATTGGCGCAAGAAAGATATGTAAGTAAAAAGATTAAGATGTTTAGAACAGATATCTCATTAGCCGACTTGCATTCATTAGGGGACGATCAGTTCGAGCACGGTGACATAGTGGAGCGATTCAGCCAGAAGGATTACCTCGTCCGTTGGATCGTGAAGGGTGGCGGAAACTATACGGTGACAAGCACGATTGAAACAGATACGACACTTGGAACGATATATACCGCCAGCACCAGTGTGGAGGATGCACATGTCGCCCCCGGTACTTTACAGATGCGGCTTTACGGATGGATCTTTGTGCCGATCAAGGACGATCAAGGAAGGCGATGCGTCAAGACCAGTATCATATGGGACTCGGCGGGATGCTTTACCTCTAACCCTTTGTCACGCTTGGGTCGCTTCTTGTCTAACAGCGGTTGCCCTCCTTACATTCGACGTGTGGCTGGCAAAGTCCTTCATGAAGAACTCTTGATGGTGAACGACGACTCTTCTACAGCAGGTGGTGACGACGACGACGATGGCATGGATGGAAATGAAGACGATGATAGCAATGTTGGACTCTCAAATTCGACCTTGGAGAAGGCACGGAAACCTATCTACTCGATCAAATATGTCGTCAAGCATGAACCATCTCATTCTTACAGGGCAAGAAAATCTAATCCGGAACGAAACTGGTGTACTGATATCCGCATCCACTCCTCCTCAATGTTTCCTTTTGGCTTCGAGGTGTCTGTCTCTCCTACTTCTGGTACTCGGGTCGACATCTCGGAACAACATATCAAGATCTTCACAACTTCACCAGAGATGGAGGGAAAACAAGTGTCCGTTACCGTGGTTACGTCTCATAGTGGAAGAGTTACTTGCAATGGCGCTTTATTGTTTGTGCTTAATGGTAAGGACACTGCAAAAAAAAAAAAAGAGAACGTATACTAATGGTAAGTATCTCTTTTTCCGTTATGATCTTAGATGTACAAATCCAGCCTGATGTCAGCCTCACCACTACCAGCCATGAATTCACAACAGCACAGATTGCAACTGGATCTGGAAACTCGGTCTCAACCACAGCACAGCCTTCAAACGACCCCAGCTATACCTGTCCTGAATCAATCGTGTCACCTATCAATAAAACACCGACTAAGCCTGATAAAGATACTGATAACACATCTCAACCACCTGTCAATATTGTCCCCACACCTTCCGATGGAATCCAAGTACCCAAAGGCTACGTACTAGTGTCAAACCATCAGGTAAACCACCCAATAGGTCTAACAGACATTTCAGTAACTGACACATTTCCTTTTTTTTTGTCCTCCTGATAGAGCAACAACAACATTGTGATCATATCCGAAGACTTGACCTTCAACGGACAGCAACTGGCTGTGATGTTTGTGGCTATGTTGTTGTGCTACTACATGGGTAAATTTGCCTGTGCTTGTCAATGATCGCTTTTGGTAGACTTTTTGTCTTTTTAGTCCCCCGCCCTCCCTACGATTTCTTTAGCCTATACTCTTTACACTTTTTAATATCTATTCTTGTCCAAACACAATAAAACAGCATTTTTTTTTCTGGTAATCTACTCGCTAACGTGAACAGGTACAAAGAGCGTCAGTATGCAAAAGCATGTTTTTTTTTTTACAAAACGTGCTCTGACGGCGGAAGGGGGTTTTCATGCAAATGTCAAAAGTCAAAAGGATGATTTCAAGTGGGTTTATTGAATAGTAGAGCCAATTTTTTTTTGTAAAACTATGCCTAAACCATAGCCTATCTATAGTCTCCTATCCCATCCTTTTACTACCCTAGCGGTCTGTCGTATCAGGTTTTAGTTAGGCCAAAAGGTGTCAGCACCATAGTTCAAACACCGCCAAGCGACGAAGTAGACAATCAAAAAAGGGTCAGGGGTTGGCGCACCGGGTGATTTATACCGCTGCATTTCAGAGCCTCTAAGTTCACTGGAGCCTATGCTAAAGAAAAAAGTCATAGAGATGGGTTCAAGTAGATTTATTACTGACTGAATGAGACTATGCTACATGTCCTAGTGGATGGCAGTGGGCTTGTCATGGAGTGACTAATCTAGTGTAATGAGCTAAGGAAAAGGGAGGAGGAGAGCAGACCAGTGTTATCCAAAGTATCAGTAGTAGTAGGCGCTGGGAATGGGTCAAGGGAAAGTGCACTTTATCGGTACCATGGCTAGGGAATCTACTACGGACAAGATGAGTGCAGAAGAAAAAAAAATTCAAGGGTTTCCCCATGTTTTTTACATTTGAAAATTTTAAAAAGGGCCTTTTTGGGCGAGATGAGGCAGTGGTGGAGTCGTCATTAGCATCGTCGTTGTCTCTATCGCTGTCGTCATCGTTGTAGTCGATCTGGAGTCAAAAGAAAGAGGAGCGATGCAAAAGGCAAAAAGTTAGTAATGGTAAGCAAAAGGTGAACATGACGTGAGGAGAGGAGAGTTACCGTTCGTTCGGTCGTTCGGTCGGTCGTTCGTTCGTTTGTCGTCGTGGAGTAAATAAAATGACAATGGAGGCAAAAAAGTAATGACGAGGGAAAGAAGGAGCAAAAATAAAGAGTGGGCAGAAAAAGTTCTTATCGCCAAGCGGGGTTTGAAATTCAGAGTGCATGGGCTTTGGTAATCTTTTAGATACCCGCAGGGCAAGAGCTCACTGTGCAGGTATTTGCAAACGGGGCAACAAATCCTATGTGCTTTTGTTAAGTGATGATAAAGAAGAGACAATGGGGTATCGAGTTTGATCTCTCTCTACGGTAAGCCAATGAGATTCGTTCAAGGTATGGGTTGATGCATGAATCACCCTTCAACTCCGCAACATACTGGATTTTGGTCCTCTTCTTGACCGGATGCAAAAAAATGTGTTTCAAAAGACATGTATTGCAAGCTTTATTGACTAAAGTTGGAGTAAGTAACATGGCTATAGGATTACATGTGCTCAGATGAAGGTTTTCTAGCACTTGAGAGCGTTGCACTTGACGCAAGAATCGCGCTTGCCAAAATCGCAGGACTTCTTTCCATCTCCACCACACTACAAACAATGATAAAGTGTCAGTCGAAATGTGCTTTTTTACCACTATCATCAGCTCATCGACTGATTTTCTATTGTTACCTGGTAAACATGACCCTTGACACAGCCCAAATAGCCTGATGAAACGAGATAGAGAAGGGGAGGAAGGAATGAGTATGTGATCGATGATGTTAAGCTTGTCAGTTGGCTATGAGTAGATCCTTACCGTCGCCACAGAACAAACCGTTAGGGACACCGGCACATTTGCAAGCGGTGGCCTTGCATGCAGCTTCGGCTTGTGAAGAGAACAGAAGAATAGTGGCCAGAATCAAGGTAAGGTACAAGAATTTCATGTTTGGTAAGATTGATTTGTTAAGTCGATGATGAAAAAAAAAACGAAGGTGAGGAAATCAGGCTGCTTTTATAGACATTTTGCTTTTTTGTATCCAGGCTAGAATGTTTGAATACGATTCTTAGACGACTTGTTGCGTTATATTGCTCAAGTCACACCTAAACAAACGAACTTAACATAAGCATAAAGTAGTACGATCCGGATGACCACTTGTGGAAGAAAAAGAAAGATGCATGAATGCGGAGTTTAAAATATGCAACTATGGGTTGGGACCAATCCATCTTCGGTTGTGTGATGGTTTCATTAAATGACCGGGTAATTAAGTAATGCATAGAGCATAGCCACATAATATGAAAGAGGGGTATATCGTGGCTGTGTATAGCGCTAACGTAAACGCCTTTAGGGAGAGAATGAAAGTGACAGGTACCGGTCCCTATATCCTTTTTGTGATTTTGTACCGCATTGGAATTGCACAAAGGCGAGTCCAGCCAATCTGTCCTAGTGGGTAAACCGGAAAACGAGCACATGTTAGGCATACAATAGACTTACATAAGTTTGTTCAACCACTAGACTCGTTTTATGTTCTCGAAGATTCACACTTACCCGGGGATACAACAACCGTTTTGAGAAGATCAAAGTTTCCAAATTTGTCCCTTTATGTCACATGGGCACCACTATTTGTTACTCTCTTGCTATGCTTACAAGCTGATTCCCGAGATTTGTCTTCCTTAAAATTTTATAGATTTACAAGAAACTGAAATTTGCATGAATGTCCATGGGAAGTTCCAAATTGAACAGATCACACTGGTTTTTCGGACTCTCTTCTTCGTGTGCTATAGCGTGATGAGTCTTAAATGTTTATACTGTTGCACCTGGGAAATGCTTTGTTTCCATGGTGCTGAAAAGGTGAACTTGATCCGTTGTCATGCACTTCCCTAGGTAGAGCCTGTTTGGACGTGGGACAAACTTTACTTGAAAGCCACAAAGTCCGACCAATCTCATGCGCCTAGGAGGATACCCGTCTCTAGTTGAGCTTTGAATGCCTGAATCGATGGTGTAGTGGTAGTATTGGAAGTACCAGGGGTAAGTGGTGGCTAGTCATGCAGAATAGCTTTCTTTGCACGCTAGTGAGCTAATTTTAGAACTCCGCCGAGTCGGAAGTCGTTTAGTCGCAAAAAAATTAAAAGAAAGAATCAACTATTCTCTTTCGCCTCCCTTAACCCCCACTCTAATTTACTTACACTGCAATGGCTCACTGTCAAGTATTGATGGTAATAACTGACCCATTCACTTCCTATCGGTTCTTTATTGATAGGGAACCATAACAGCAACAACAACGATCTAATAAGGCTTTTTTATGATTTTGTAGGTAGCGGAAAAGCCGTCGCTAAGTGATGCTCTTAGCAAACTACTTGCGCCCGGAGGTCATGTAAGGAAAAACAACCCACGTCTGCTGGATCGGCACTCATAATCAAACCTTCAATGTTAATGTAGTTCAACACTCGACGAGGCGCCACTCCTGTCCATGAATGGGAAGGTGTCTACCGATCGCAACCCGCCAAATTCAAGTTCACGTCTGTCACTGGGCATGTCTACAACACCGATTTTACACAAGAATACAACTCCTGGGAAGTGGATCCTCAGAAACTATTTGCAGCCCAGATCAAGAAAGTGGAGGCGAATCCCAAGATGCGACTCACGCAACACTTGAAACAAGAAGCCAAGAATGTCGACTACCTTATCCTGTGGCTAGACTGCGATTCCGAAGGTGAAAATATCTGCTTTGAAGTCATCAATAGCTGCTTGTCGTCTTTGAAGGTGCCCAAGATGTCAAGCGTCTTTCGTGCCAAGTTCTCAGGTAGGAAATCGATAAACATATGGTGGATGTATACTCAAACAACGTTACATTCTTTGTGATTAGCCATTACTCAACAAGACGTCCAACGGGCCATGAATAACCTTATCAAGCCCAATGAAAATGAAGCAAAAGGTAAAATCATGATGATCATCATTATGTTGAAGTGTCATACTAATCATCCTATCTTTCTTTTAGCTGTGGATGCTCGACAAGAATTTGATTTGAAGGTGGGTGTAGCCTTTACTCGTTTCCAAACCAGATTCTTCCAAGGCAAGTATGGTGATCTGGATTCCACGGTGATTTCCTATGGGCCCTGCCAAAGTCCGACTCTCGCTTTCTGTGTGGAACGCCATGATCGGATCCAAAGCTTCCAACCTGAACCTTTCTGGACAATCTCACCGACAGTCATTCAAGCGGATCTACCCATCAAGTTGACTTGGATGCGTGAACGACTCTTCGACAAGCAGGTGACCAGTGTGTTTATGACGGCCGTGGAAGAAGCTCAAAAACAAGGAGCCAAGGTATTGGACGTCTCGGTCACCAAGAAATCAAAACCAAGACCTCATGCCCTGAACACAGTAAGTAGAAGAAGAACAAGGAAAACGGTATCCATCTAATCAACTGATTATTCTTTGCATAGGTTGAAATGCTCAAGCACGGATCAGCTGTCCTTGGAATTGGCCCAAGCGAATGCGTAAGTCAAGCTTTCCTTACGATTCACGAATGCTTATTTTCCCGTATATCTGTAGATGAGCATTGCTGAACGTCTCTATATGCAAGGCTATATATCTTATCCTCGGACCGAAACAAGTCAGTACCCTCCCAACTTTGACCTGCATGAAGTACTACGGGAGCAAACAAGGCATCCTCTCTGGTAAACACCTAAACACTAAAGATCAAGGACAGTGACTAACTGACTGACCTATCGATTGATCTTCTTCATTCTCAGGGGTGACCATTGTGAAGCGCTACTTCAAAATGGCTTTGACAGACCTAGTGGTGGTACCGATGTAGGTGACCATCCTCCAATGTAAGTCTCAGAAAACAAGATCAGGTCCAGGCTTTGAGTTAACATGTAATTCGACCCGATACCTTTTATAGCACACCTATGCGAATTGTGGATGAAAACGATCTCTTTGGTGATTCCTGGTTGGTTTACGACTTTATTGCACGGAACTTCATTGGCTCTCTCAGTCAGAACCTGAAATACATGTCAACACATGTCGTCCTTCAAATCGGCGGAGAAAAGTTTGAATGCAAAGGTAAGTACCTAGGAAAACGGGAGGAAAAGAGGCATTACCCTATTAATCATCTTGTTATATTAATCTCCTTAGGCTCCCAAGTCGTATCGCCTGGGTTTACCTCGGTAATGCATTGGTAGGTTGAAGGTTGTTGGCTACATAGGTGGATCAGGAGGCTTGTATTGACATTTTGTATGCTTCGGGATGGTGTAGGATCAACAAGGCGGACGAATACATACCCGATTTTAAGCAAGGTCAAACCGTCCCTGTCAAGTCAGTGCAAATGAACGAAGGCAAAACGAGTCCACCCGACTATTTGACTGAATCAGAATTGATCGGCTTGATGGTAAATACAAACAGAACATAGAGACAAAGGGGATTAATTCGACGGTCGGTACTGATGTTACTTTGCCTTTAAATTCAGGAACACAATGGGATTGGAACAGGTAATCTTCTTCCCCTGTCAGTTTGCCATCCCCTTTACCATGCTAACCCAGCTTATAGATGCTTCTATATCAACTCACATCAACAATGTCTGTCAAAGAAACTATGTACAAGTCAGCGGATCGGGTCGAAAAATGGTTCCCACCAATCTTGGCATTGTATTGATCCATGGGTAAGGATAGGAATAGCAAATACTAGGAAGAAAAGTGTCATCTAACTCCGCTTTTTGTTGTGTGCGTAGGTATCGTAAGTCGACAAGATATCATAGGGTTTGCAACACAGATTCACGATACTAAAACAGCTTTTATCTGATGATTATGATGGTGTTATTTAGAGAAGATCGATACGGATTTGGCATTACCAAGGATGCGGTCGGATATGGAACAACAACTCAGCTTGATCGCTTCTGGCAAGGCTGGGCACAAGGAAGTCTTGGAGTACTTTTTACGTTTGTTTGAACAAAAGTTTGCCTATTTTGTCAAACATGTAAGTATAACTCGGGTGATGACCATGGGACCTGTATCAAATTAAAAGTAGGGACTAAACTTTACTTATACTTTAACAGATCGCGGCTATGGATGAACTATTCGAAGCGACCTTCTCACCCTTGGCAGCAACTGGACGACCTCTTTCCAAATGCGGCAAATGTAAGCGGTACATGAAATACATCGCCCTCAAGCCAAATCGACTACACTGCTCGACATGTGATGAAACCTACTCTTTACCTCTTAATGGCTCGATCAAGCTTTACCGAGAACTGACCTGTGTAAGTAGGTGTTGAAGGAACAGATGCGGGTTTGCTTACCATTTCTGTAGCCTCTAGATGATTTCGAATTGGTGTTGTACTCAACTGGAACAAAAGGTACAGGCTACCCACTCTGCCCTTACTGTTATAATCATCCACCTTTCGAGAATGTCAAGAAACATATGGCCTGTAACCATTGCCCTCATCCTACGTGTGGTCACTCGATGGTGAAGAATGCGGTATGCCCTTGCCCTGAATCTGAACGCCCTGAAGATCCCTGCCCTGGTAGCTTGATTTTGGATGCAACTTCCGCCCCTAGATGGAAGCTCAGCTGCAATGAATGTAACATAGTGTCTTCCTTTTTGGATATCATCAAAAGTAAGGACACCCTAGCAACCGCGGATAGGGGCCAGATCATATTGACTAACACACTATTGTAATAGACGTCAGCTCAACGAACGAAATGTGTGAATGCGGGGCGGTGATACTCAAGGCTGAATTCCGTGAAAACCAGATCCGGGATCCTCTGACAGGCTGTATTTTATGTGATGATGAGATGGATGCTCTGCTGTCAACAAGGTAAATCCCCCTTCTACCCTCATAATTCCACTCTGAGGTACTAATGACTCTTTTATTGTACCATCTAGATTCGCAAGAAAGACTATTCGACGTGGAAAAGGCAAAAAGGGTGGACGAAAGAAGAGAAAGTGGGTGGATCCAAAGATCAGGAAGCTGTATGCCGATATGCGCTAGGATTGGATTCTATTGGCCAACAGCCAATATAGCGATTTGAATCTCCGACAATGTTTATAATTTGATTTTGACATCTGCTTCTCTCTTTTACTTTTTACACTAGAACAATGAAATTCTGTCTTCTTCCCTCTATACTACTCTTTTCAACACTGGTTGTTGCCGATACTTTTACCTCTTTTGAAAAAGAGTAATAAACTAGACACTGACAACATTACTCGATCTTACTCTTCTTTTCTCTGACACTTAGGCACATGGACAACACCCATCACATTGAAATCTCGGACGAAGTCACTTTCTTCAAGTTGCATGACCTTGACAGGGATGGTTACTGGAACGATCATGAAGTACAGGCAATCTATGGCTTGGAGCGTGACATCCCCGATGCTCCCCATGTCACCACCATTGTCAGACGGGCTTTTGAAGAACTGGATAGCAACATGGATGGACTGATCTCGATGAAGGAATACATGGTCAAGCACTTACCAAACTGGACCGAAGAAGAAATACAAGCCGAAAAACAATGGCGACTCACTCACACTCAGATGGATGATGGCCAGCAACTACAGCACCCTATGCACGCTTCCAACGATCACGAACCAGCAGCAACTTGGGAAGATCAAGACGACGACGACGACGACGATGACAACGAAGATCATAAAGGTGGTATTCTTCCCGACAAGTATAGAGCGCTATAAATCTTATTAGGTGGTACCCCTTGCACACTTGGTTAGTTATACCCCTAGATACTCTTACTATAGTCATTTGTTTAGCGGGTTGGCCCAGTGTTTAAATAAATGTATACGCTTACCATCTAATTCAACTCTTACATGTTTGCAAAAAGCCTCATCATAATGAACCATTCCTACCAACAGTGGTGCCTCATTTTTAGTTCGTAAGACCTGCCCCTTTGGAAAAGATTCATGCGAAATAGTCAAACTCCGACAAAAAAGTAGCATCACATACACACCACCATTCTCTTCGTCCACTAGGATCTGATACTTGAGCTACTTTGATCACTCTTTATCAACGATTGCAGAATCCAATGTTGGACCCATGTAGTACTGAAGGCGGGTTTGATCTACCGGCTCTATTGAACCTATTCTCCATCGAGTCATAAGTCCTAAAACCTTTTGTCTCAATGCTCTGCTCATGTAGTCAACTCAAAAGTTCCCAATATTCCTCCTATGGCATCTTCCAGATCAGCCAGCGTCTTTTGAAAAAGCATGGACCATCCCCAGGAAAAAAGTGGTACTTTTTGTTGGACATAACTTTTTTCGTCAAATAGATAGCAAACCTTCCCTCAAATTTCACATGAAAAAAGACGTGCTTCTTATCTATTGTAAGATGCCAAATATGTTGGGATTGGTTGGGTGCATCACTGACTTTGGGGCCGCCGGAATCAGTTACTGTTTTAGGGCTTAGTGGAGAGTTCAGAGAAGCGTACAACACAGGCATACTTCAAACTTGGTATCTTTCGATAGATATACATCTAGCCTTAGTTCATGTTGAGTTTGAAGATGGGTTGTCCATCTTGGGTTTGAAAAATAGGGCAACTTGCCACAAAATTTTACTTGCATTGTCAAGTTTTAAAAAAAAACCACATGTCGGAGTGTAAAACCAGATTAATTTCGTTTCAGATTCCGAACGGTGAAGAATTCTTTCAAGTTGACTTTTCTCCGTCGATCCTTTTTCTTGCATCTTCTTCGCTTCTTCATCACTTTTATTTTTCCATCGACAGTGGCATGAATCCACTACGACGACGACGACGACGAAAATGACGCACCAACGAACGAACGAACGGTAAGCCTCTCCTTCTCACCATCTTGCCCATCTTTTACCAGCCACGACTAACATCTTGTCTTTTACATCGTTCCTCTTTCTTTTGGACATTAGATCGGCTACGACGATAACGACGACGATGATGATGATAACGGCAACTCCACTTCAGCTTTATATCACCCATAAAGGCTGTTTTTAAATTTTTCAAATGTGGAAAACATGGGTAAACCCTCGAATTTTTTTTCTTCATGAACTCACTTTAGCGTACTTGATTCTCTATCCAATGTAACACTGGAGAGCACTATCCTTGGGGTCCCTTCCTTTGTCTCCTTCCGCTCAAGCGCCTTACAAGACTGGATAGCTCTCCCCTCCTTCAATTTTTTGTTTACTGCACTAGATTAGTCCTTCCATTCCAAATCTTTTACATACATTATCATCTAGCCAGCCACAATGTCAGACATACAGCTTAGCCATAATCACATACAGTCAATAAAACCTATCTTTTTAAGACTTTATTTTGCCTGCATAAATCCACAGTGAGTGTCTCGGCTTCACAATAAGAGACTATCGGCGTGGGCTTGGGACAAGTAAAAAATGTCGGCGTTTTAAAAATCCTATAAGGAGTCTCCAAAGCATTTTTCTCTTTCTCTTTCTCTTCCGTCTCTTTCCCCTTTGAATGTCAAATCATGATAACTTTGGTTTCCCTTTCGAACCTTATGTCATCCAGAAAGACTTTATGAATGCTTTATACAAGGTCCTCTCTGATGGTAAAATAGGGATCTTTGAAAGTCCAACTGGAACGGTAAACTTGAATAGCTTGTTGAACCACTCTCTCATTCTTTGATCCTAACTTTTGCTGTCACTGTTACTATAGGGAAAGTCTCTCAGTTTGATTTGTGGCTCTTTACAGTGGCTAACGGATCACGGAGACGAACGAGCCGATGCAACAACAAAATCATCGGACACGGTACACGCAACGCAAGAAACAGGTAGCCTTGATGAATTCTCTACACACATTAAATTTTAACATTCTTCTTGATTGGTGCTAGACGATGAACCTGATTGGGTAAAGGCCTTTCAGATGGACAATAAGCAACAGGAACAACATGCACGACAACTGGAGAAAAAGCAAGATCTACAACGGCGAATCGATCATGTCCGATTGTATGACAAGTCAGCCTCCACGAATTTAAGCGACGTCAACGGTAAAACGGTGTCAGTGTCGAAGAAAGTCAAAAAGGTAATAACGATTTGGCGGTAAACCAGCAGTGAAAAGAGTGAAGTTACTGAAGTTACTGGATTTGACCTCATGACACCTTTTTTGTATCAATCAGTCTAGGAGCAACACCAACGATGATGATGAATTCCTTCTGGAGGAATACCACAGTGATGTCGATGACGATGAAGGATCCGGCGGCAACAAAGATGGTAAAGAAAAGGCGGGTGCGACAAGAACTCTGGACTCGAACTTATCAAAAGAAGTCCAAGAACTGCTGGCAAGGTAAATGTTGACAAGATTGTCCGGCGTCATTTTCTAACCAACTCCTTTATGTCTATACTGCTTGAATCATAGTTTAAATGCAAGGGAAGGATCAAAAGAAGGGAAGGATGACGAAAAGCTCGATGACCAAGACGATCACGATTTTGGGCAAATCAAAGTAAGCGAAAATCATATAAAGTCATCCCTACTTGGCACTAATACCTTTCGTAGGTATTCTATGCTTCTAGAACTCACTCGCAGCTATCTCAATTCATTAATGAAGTCCGGAAAACAAAGCATGCCGAAAACATATGGTCTATCTCTCTTGGATCTCGAAAGAATCTTTGTATCAACAAAAAGGTCAACTCTCTTGGCAGCGTCCACCGAATCAATGAAGCGTGCCTGGATCTACAAAAAAAAGGTACCTACAAACGGCAATCTTATCGAGCAATGGTTGTGCCTATAATAACATCTTCTCTCCATATATGAATAGATAAGGAACGATGCGTTTATCTCCCCGCTCAAACTGAAAAAGGACTTTGGGAGAAATTCGAAGAACATGCTCTGGTAAGTGGAAAAGTAAAGATCTTCCTGAACATTTATTGACGAAATTGAACATTGTGCTACATAAAGGCTCATACTCAAGACATTGAAGACCTCTACAAGACCGGAAAACACCTCAACATATGCCCTTACTATGGATCTCGACAAACCACGAAACCCGCGCAGGTACGGCACCATTTTGTATATCTGAATCATAACTAAATATGCTTACTTTGAACGTAATAGCTTGTAGTCCTGCCATACCAACATTTATTGCACTCAAGCACTCGAGATTCTCTGGGCATTTCACTCAAAGGCAACATTGTTATCATTGACGAAGCACACAATCTTATGGAAACGATCTCAGCAATACACACCGTCACCATTGGACTTGATCAGCTCACATTGACACTGGCACAGATCCGCATGTATCTGGAAAAGTACCTATCAAGACTGCTGGGAAGAAACACTATCTACATCAAGCAAATCATCACCATCCTCAAATCCTTCGTCCGACTCCTCGAATCAAAAGATCAGAAGAACGCTGTGATGCCTGTCAATGAATTCATCCACCAAATTGGCATTGATCATTTTAACCTCTTCAAGATCCAAAGCTATCTGGAAACAAGTCAACTCGCTCGCAAACTGAATGGATTCTACGAAAAGGTGCGGGAACAACAACAAGCGGACTATCAAAAGGAGCGATTGAAGAACCCCAGCGCTACGGCACCTACTCTGGCCACCAAAGCATATGAATCCTCGTCATCCATGCCGACGCTACACCAATTTGAATCACTCATGATGTGTCTTACTCACCCTGATACTGATGGTCGCATGGTAATTACCTTTGGTGGTGGTGTGGACGATCCCTCTGCTGGCCCTCAGATCAAGTATATGCTCCTGAACCCGGCCGACGCTTTCAAGCCCATTGTGGATGATGCAAGAAGTATTATTTTGGCAGGTGGGACTATGGAGCCGGTAAGACACTAATGATGAAAGTAGCTGAATACAGTCTAACCATATAAATCTTGTCATTTTTCATGCAAAAGGTCTCCGACTTCCTAAATGGTCTCTTCCCAAACACTCCTTCCGATCACATTGACCATTTCTCTTGTGGTCATATCATTCCCTCCGAAAACTTGCTGACGATGACAGTGGATCAAGGACCAAGTGGCAAACAACTTTTGTTCAACTATGAAAATCGTGAAGATGTGCAACTGGTAAGTGTGCCTTTGTGTCAGAGCTCATGTACTCATCCAGTCTCTTCTCCACTTTAAAGATTGATGAAATAGGAAGGTGTCTCATCAGCCTGTGCAAAGTGGTGCCTGACGGTATGGTGTGCTTCTTTGCTAGCTTTACTTATCTGGAAACTGTGTACAAACGTTGGGCTACGGCTGCTAGTGGGAATATCCTGGAGGAACTGGAGAAAAGGAAGAAGGTAAGGAAAGGATAAGTAGTGGCTTTGCACTATGTCCTCTAATGACAACTTTGTTAATAGGTTTTTAAGGAACCTCGGGAAAGCAACAAGGTGGACTCTACCCTAAGAGATTACTCACTGTATATTGATTCCAAAACAGTAAGTTGGGGGGGGGGCTAGGTGTAGGCTCGATAAAGCGGTAGTTGGAGTACACCTCATTAACTAACTGACGTTTGACTTTATCAACAATTAGACGGGTATGCAAAATGGGGCGATGCTACTGTCGGTCGTCAACGGGAAAATGTCTGAAGGAATCAATTTCTCAGATAGACTGGGAAGGTAACGGCAAAGAAGACTAGCCCTGTGTCTTTCAGGGTGTTTATAGGGTGGTTTGAAGCAGAACAAGGTCTAACAAAAATATTGCTTTCATTTATAGATGTGTGGTGATGATAGGACTTCCATTTCCCAACAGATTCTCTGTGGAACTGAATGAGAAGATCAAGTATGCTGATAGTCAAGCGGTAAATTCGAACCCCTGGGGTTTCGTTGCTGAAAACATAATATTATCTTTACTAACCAAGTCTGTTATATGCATAGGCGATAAGGGGTAACAGATCGGCCAGACTTGGACAAGAATACTATGAAAACCTATGTATGCGTGGTGTAAATCAATCTATCGGTAAGAAAGTCGAATCCATGCTCATTATACTGGCTTCCCTGATCAGTATCGTCCTTTATCTTCTCTACATTAGGTCGAGCCATTCGCCATAAAGATGACTTTGCCACGATTGTGTTGCTGGATAAGCGATATGCATCACCGCGGATAATGAAGAAGCTGCCTGGATGGATCGGAAGTAGTATAGAGCATTGTGATAACATGGGAAAGGTTATGGGGAAGTCGGCCAAGTTTTTTATCCACAAAAAGAAGAAATCGTAGAATATACATCATAGTCGTTTAGTACACCTTTAGTTTAGATTCAATCACAATGTAATAAACTTGTATCATTACCATATTACCATATCATTGAAGCAGAGTGGACTTTAGCTTTGCAGGAAGCCGGTTTTGAATGTCTACCGTTGGGAAAAAGGGCGGACCATCCCACATGAAAAAGTTGCCACTTTTGTTGGGCATGATTTTTCTTGTGAGTGGAATGGACAACTCTGATTAAAATTTCACATAGCGAAAGGTTTATCTTCTACCTATCGAATGAGACAAAACATGTCGAGGTTTCTTAGATTGTAGCCGTCTTCGGGACATTCCAACCAGTCACTCTTTAAGGACTCTATGTAGTGCTTAAACTGAGGCGTACAACAGGAAATCACTTCACTCTTTGTATCATTCGATAGATTCAAGCTGTATTATGTTTCATGTAAAATTTGAGAGTAGGTTATATATATCGGTTACGAGAAATAGGGTAGCTCTTCACAGCACATTGGAGCTCAAAACCGACGAGTTTTTTTTTTTTT
>LT554417.1:8327-49026 GCA_900079185.1 Absidia glauca
CTCATCCCTCGGTTTTACTCTGATCGCGAAACAAGTCGGCGGTTACTGATGCGGATCCACCAGATCGATCAACAAGGAGCGGTTACAGGCCCCCGATCTCTTCGACGCCACATCCTTGTCGGTGCGCTTCGATGCCTGCAACTTCCCTCGGCACAGCCCTCTGTATGGTACGGCACTTTTGGCTTCCTCCTTGCCTTGTTGACGCTTCCCTGGTTTCGGGCGGAGTTTATTCCTTCGGGCGAGACGCCTGCTGAACGCTTTGGTACCTTTTACATGTACGGCATGGTGTTTGGGCAAGAATGGGTCCCTCTGGCTGATACTTGGATGTATGCTGCCGAGCAGGTGTGTCTGGATGTGGGTGTGTTTTTTGCCGTCTTCCTTGTCCATGTCATCCCGTCTGAACTGCTGGTGTGCAGCCATGTCAAGCTCACCTTGCCTGGCGACCCTCTCCTCCGCCGGTCCTTGGTGCAATCGCCCTGGTTTCGAGGTGTGGAGATCGTGTACTGGTTATGGCGGATCTCCGAGCTCATGGCCCTGGCTTCCTTCTACGGTGGCATCTGGCCGGCCCTGGTGCAGAACATCCTAGTCTTGTGGTTGCTCTTTGTAGGTATGACCTTGGGGACGTCGCTATGCACGGTTGGCAACAGCTTGAACGAACTCTATTGGATGACGAACGGATTGGATGGGTGCGAGGGGTGTGCAAAAGGCCCTCTCAAGGCGACCATGGTGATGACGGATCAACAGCAGCAGGTAGCCGAGGATTGTCATGTGGTGGAATTGGATTGCCGACTCAGCGCAAGTTGCAGCAGTGGCAGCTCTGCTTCTTCTACGCCATTCAATCGCAGCCCACGTGCAAAGAACCGAAAAAGAAGTCGTGGATAGCTCTGGCTCTTCTCTAGTGATACAATAGAAATCCCTTTACCCCTTCCCCTGATATACCTGATACACCTAGTTTAGACCTAGTCCCCCTTCCTCTTTCTCAGTAGTCGTTGTCATGTATACGAGGATGATTCCACATAACATTTGTAGCGTAGTTTGTAGTTTAGTCTTATAACACTATAGTTCGATCTCCGCATTGATTACTTCTTTAATTTCAATGCCAGGTTGAACAATAAAATTTTCTTCTTTCTTTCTTTTCCCTCTTCTTGTCTCATCCTTCTTCTTCTCAACTCCTATGGGCTACGACTACAAGAGCCAACGACTCGAACGATCCAATTGGGCATTCATCCGCTGGTTTGGCTTTGATCAATTCGAACCTGAACGAGCGGTGACTTCGTACTGGATCCCCGCCAAAGTGTTTCTTGGCATTCGTCTGCTCACAGTGTTGTACTCGACCATCATCATGTGGGCCAGTCTGGGGTCAAGTGCTGCTCATCACCAAATGAATATCTACTTTGGATACTTCACCACACTCACTTTTGTCGGCCTGCATGCGTACCTGGTGGTAAGTTTTCACAAGGGTGTGTTGGAACTGTCCACTAACTTTTGCGTTTTAGACAACAGTGTACCATCATGTCCGCTACGTATGGTCCGGCCAAAACTTGAACTCCTTCTTCAACCAACCAACCATCATCAATTACCTCTATGTGTACTTGTACCACACAATCATCACATTCAAGTAAGGCACAACCGCAGATGGCGGCGTTTGAAAAGAGCGGAAGGTTAAAACTTTTTTTTCTTTTTTTCTTGTTCCGTTTTTGGAACGGGTTTACGTACTTAGCATTGTAAGTAAGAGCAGGAAGAAACGGCAAATTGTTGATGCTCACATTCCTTTGATTTGATTAGGTTACACCGGTTGTGTACTGGGCAGTATTGAACGAGGCGGGAGATAAACCCACGGCCTTGCAAATGTGGGTCAATGTCTCAGTGCACGGTGTTTCCCTGGCCCTGATGATGATCGATGTGATTTTCAACCGCATGAAGGTGTATACAAACATGGTGGTCTTGATCATCCTCAACGTTATCATCTACATGTGTCTCTCCTTCCTTGTCCATGGCATGTAAGTTCAGGCACAGACCAAAGAAGACGGAAGGCTAATGTAATTTATCCGGTAGTACCAATGTGTGGGTGTACCCCTTTTTAGATTGGAGCAAAGGTGTGCAAGCCGCTTTGATGTACATCGTTGTTGGCACGATCTTTACCGTGGTGTTCTTCATCATGCTGGGGATCCACGATTTGCGGGATTGGATTGCCCAAATGGTCCACCGGGCTCCTCGTGAACGCATCAGCCCTCGAAGCATGGAATGGATGGCACTACCTCAATATGATGACCAGTCTGCTTTGGATCGTAATGTGTCTTATGGCGAACCTTCCATGACATCCATGCAACAGATCCATTGAAGCCGGCCCTTGTTAATCATTCTTTGTACTCTTTACTACTCTCTACTTGTACCTTTTATTGCTACTTCTATCTCCTTTTTATTTACACTACTAGCGCTACACATGCATTTATAAAACACACACGTCTCCGTTGGTATCATCAGCTTGGTTTGACGAAACCCTTGAACCGCTTAAATGTTTAAACTCCGCTCGTAGGAAAAGTGTAGGTTCCCCACCCCTTCCACCTATTTCTTTGCTTCTTCTTCTTTGCTTCTTCAATACTTTTTTTTTATTCCATCGACATTCGTACCGCCCACAAACGACTCGCACTCTATACAACGTCCTTGAACGACGAACGCAGGGTAACTCTCTCCTTCTTACCGCCTTGTCCATCTTTGACTTACCAATGGCCAACATTTGCCTTTTGCATAATTGCTCCTTTTTTTCTTAGATGATCGAAAGGGATGACAACGGATATAGACTCTCTGGCACCAGGACTGGTTGGGCATGTGGTTAGATTAAGGATTGGACGCATGGGATTAAGAAACATCGCAATTGTTTTTAGGTGCACTCCCCATTACAACTCGTTGCCATTGCACTTCTAAACATTCCTACTCGTTTGCCTACTTCTCTTTGCCCACTACCACTGACAACGTAGGTCCGCTCTCCTCTCCCCCATTATCTTGGTCATGACACTCGGTTGGCCTTTTAATAGCTGTGGCAATCTCTTGACAAGGCTGTATAACACATTCCAGTGCTTCTCTCAGGTAAGGGGTAGGGTACACCGTTCATGTCGCAGTAGATTGAACTGACATGTTGCCATTCCATCTTTGTAGGGAATCTTATTGGCTTGAATCAAGTGGTCTGTGTATAGTATCCCTTCTACTGTCTTTTATTTGAATCAAAAGGTCATCATTCTACTACAATCGCTATTCTAGTCTTCGTATCTAACTTGATCATCCTATCTATCTATCCATCATACTAAATATCTATACCTAATAAACTAAACCACCCCATTGTCCCCACCACAACAATCATTGACCGTTTAAGCTGTTTGACAGCCATCCCAGACTTGTGTTTCACGACCCATCATTTCATTTGTGTTTTATTATAAGGAGTTGCATCGTCAGACAAAATCAAGTTCAAGCTAAAACATATGACTACCCGAGTAAGGTAGCCTGCAATTCCTCGATTAATCATCATCCGATGTTGACCTCTTCTTTCAACCTGGTTAACCCTTATGGATACACCTCTTCGCCCACCAGGATAACAATGCCTCCCGCCGACGCCACCGGACCTCGGTTGCGCAAGAAAGGGTTCAATGTGTACAGTTAAAAGCAAAGTATCACATTGGGACAAAGGACTAATCACATTGGGTCAACCAAGGTTAATCAAAAAGATGTTGAAGGAAAAGAGGAAGCGGCATCAACAAAGATTGGGACCTTTTATAATTTCGAGCGGCGAGAAAAACATTTATCGGCGGTTCAAAAAAACGACTGTTTTGACTCTTTTCCTCCCATTTGAAGAAATTATATGACGACGGGGCTTGGCGGAGTTACACATGTTTGAGACGGAGTAAAAGCCTGCCATCATGCAAAATTGAGATTCCCAAGGAACTAAGTGATGATTACTTTTCGATGGACAATTGAGATTTGAATTGGTACCTTTCTCTCCGTACAATCCAATGAATTTAAGCTACATTGACGATAGGCATACGATCTTGGCCCACTCACTATCCCTGCCAGTCAAACAGTCAAAACCCGGCCTGGCTATAAGAATTACTTTTCCATCACCGTCAATCCTTTTCTTCACTTCTACTTTGCGTCTTCCTCAGCATCTCATTCAGCTCTTGCCTTACCTTGACTAACAATTACCCTTTCCATCTTTTGGAGATTCTACTGTCATGTACCACCAGATTCCTACCATTGGGATGATTCCAATGGTGAAATCTTGTCTGCATGGTGAGCCATTCCTTATTCGTAGGCCCCCACCTAGGCACGGCGGAGATTGAAAATTGCCTATAAGTATGACTTTTTCCCCCACCAAACCCTTTCTTTGCTTCTTCTTCCCCTCGTCACCACCTTTTTTTCCCTCGTCTTTTTTCCCTCGTCATTTCCATTGCTCCCCCTCCCCCTCTTTCTCTTCCTCCCCACCCTCCGAACGAACGAACGATTACCCTCACCTCATCTCAGCACCTTGCTAATCTTTTAGCTTACCATGACCAACATTTTCTTTTCGACTTTAGACCGGCTACGACAATGACGACGACGATAACGATGACGACGACGACGATGCCGACTAGATCACTGCCTTATATCGCCAATAAAGGCTGTTTTAAAAATTTTCTAATGTAAAAATATGGGGAAACCCTTGAATTTTTTTTTTTATGTACTCTCCTTTCCATGATAGATTCCCTAGCAATTGTACTTTAAAAGTGTCTCATCCCTTGGCCCAGTCCGTGTGCACACTACAACTGATACTTTTAGCACCGCTGACCAGCTCTCCCCCTTCATTTGATAGCTCATTACTCTAGATTAGTTACCCCATGGCAAGTCTCACAATAGGTTAATCGTAGTCCCATTCATTCAATCAATAAAACTTGATGGAAACCATCTCCATGACTTTACCTCTTTTGAATATGTTTCTGAAAAGTGCAGATGCGTCAAGCCTTGGCGGGTTGCTACATACGCATACGAGAGTTTGAAAAAAGACTGGGTGTGAAATAAATGTGTGGGAGGCCATTTGGTACTTGTGAGATGGGGTACGCAGAATCCAAGTTAAGACAGAATAGCAGCAGCGGAATCTCGGTGCCTTCGCTCAAGTCTGGCCGTAGGAATCAAGACATCAGTCATTGAGATGGGTTCAAGTAAATTTTTATTAGGTGAATGAGCCTATGTTCAAACTATATGGGGGGGGGCGAAGGTATGTATAGAATTTGGAATGACTAACCTAGTGTTCTGACCAAGGGAATGAAGGACGAAGAGAGCTGGCTGGCACCGTAAAAAGTGTCAGTGGCAGTGAGCAAAAGGGACTTGGCAAACTAGTAGTGATGTTTAGCAGGGCAATGGCTACAGAATCTGTAATGGGTTGGGAATGCACCTAAAAAAAATTGTGAAGGTCTAGTCTAACCACATGTCCATCCAGCCCTGGTGCCAGAGGGTCCATAACGGTTACCATCCCATTTGATCATTGAGGTAAAATAGGAGCAATGATGCAAAAGGTAATTGTTAGTCATGGTAAGCTAAACAAGGGCGAGATGGTAAGGAGGAGAGAGTTACCCTGCATTCGTCGTCTAAAGCCATTGTGTAGAAAGCAAGTCGTTCGTGATGTGGTGCTAATGCCAATGGAAAAAAAAAAAAGTGATGGGGAAGCAAAGAAGAAGTAGAGAATAGGATCGACAGGGGAATGTGATTCTTGTAGACAAGCGGAGTGTGAAATACCTCTCGCACAGCTTGGTTTTTTATACTGTAAAATGATTCTATTGACTACCAACTAACTAATACTATTACTATCTATCCTATGCATGGGTCACGCCCATAAAGTCAAATTTCAACTAGTATATAGTCACCGGAGGAGCCGATTGTTCTTCCCAGTCCATTTTCCGCCGCCCCTTTTTTTGGTGTATCAGACGGTTGGTGGATTCGATGCGTTGTTGACATGAAGCTGCCTGCAGCTCGTCAGGTGCCAATGATGAGGATGATGATAATGAAGACGACGATGAAGAGGGCGATGGGCATACCGAAGAGGATGGCGTTGAAATGGTAGAAGACGGTGTGGAGATCGATGGTGTGATAGGCTGTTTGTCCAATGTCTCTACCAAAAGTCGGTCGTCCGCATTGACGTGTATTGATGCTGCTGTGGTAGTGGTGGTGGTGGTGGTATACGTTTTCTTGACGAGAGGTATATCCATAGATTCGTAGAGAAGCATATAGGGGTTGGCCATCAAGACTTCATCCATGGTGCAAATGTCGACGTTTTCATCTGAGATCCGATACCAAGTGTCGCTGCCGGATAATACACAGTCTTCAGGTTGCGATAGGCATTGGCTGCATCCACACCCATTCGAGACCACTCGTCGTTTGTAGGCAATAAAGTGACCGCAGTTGTGGCTTCCATAATGCACGATGATGCTCATTAATCTATAGTTGACACCGTCGCTGTTGAGTTTCTGATCTACAGGTGGCATGTCGTCGTCGTTGGTGCGGAAGGGCGGTGATGAGATGGGTTGGTGAGGTACGGTGCGCAGGGTGCCATTGGTACAGAATCTGTTCATATCGAGGAATTCGGGGAACTCCAGTTGGCATTTGTTCTTGTAGATGACGCCGGACGGATGGAAGGTGGATCGAGAGATGTGGAGACATAGCACTTTGGGCGGTTTGGCGAACATGACTTGCTTTGTCGATTGGCCATACTCCAGTCGGTAAGGCACATGCAGCTGTTTGCGGTTGTTGGGCTGTTTTTCAATGGCTCGTAGCTGTTCGTCTTCGATATCCCCTTTTGACAGTCGATGATTGATTTCACGGCGTTGCTTTTCAATTTGCACCAGCTGGGAGATTGCTTCTCGTTTCGTCTTGGTATCTTTGCATTGCTTGGCTTCTTGTTTCAACCGGTCCGATTCGGCGCCCAATCGATCGACAAAGTCGAGAATAGAGCACTTTTTGCATGATGTATCGTCGAGGTATTCCATTGCTGTTAGCTGATCCAGACATTCATGTAAAGTGGTGGACGACTATGAGGAAAGAAGACAAGTTTAGTAATGGATCAAGTGTCAAGAGAGTGACACGGGAACATACTGTTTGAGGCAAAGTCAGCTGAATGTTGTTGAAGGAGAAATGACGGATGGCTTCCTATCAAGTCGCAACATGACAGGTCAGTTAGTATACATGCTTACCCATCCACCTGTGATACTTACAGTATAGCCACACTTGACACATGATAGTCGATTGGCCAAAAGCCCGGAGAAGGGATTGGCGAGCTGCTGATTCTGAGGTTGTTGATTCGCAGTAATAGAGGAAGAGGGGGCAGCTTTGGTGATAGTCGATCCGGATAAGGCGAGTTTTCCCGAAGAGAAGATGGAGGTGGAGCCGGAAAAAGCATGTGATGACGATCCGCCGCCCAGCAACTCTTTAAGCCCAGTATTCGCATATCGTCCCGTCCTTGAAGCTGCAGTTGAATCCTCGGTATCCAAGGCACCCGATAAAAGCTGGAAGAGTTCATGCGCATCTTGTTGTTCACGATTGACGACACGATGGTTGGCATTGATGGCCAAGACTATATCGGTAGGTCGAAAGGCGAGTTTAGTGGTTTCCAGTTCATCCAAAGGTCGAGCCAGTTGACGTAACGTTTTGTATAATGATCTTGCCACGGGAAGGGGCTGGTTTGCGTGATTGTTATTCATTTGATCCAAATATAACTGGAGACGTGGCAATGACGATAAAGCCTAAATCGGTAAAGTGTCAGTCAGTCAGCCGTCTACTATCAGTTTCACTTGGGAAGAATCATTTTACCTGAAGGACGGAGTTTAGGTAACATGTGTTCCCAGTGTTCACCAAGCCAGAGACAACAAGAGGATAGTCCGCCGCCGCCTTTTCGTCAGGGTTCTTGTTGACAGGTCGAATACAAACATTGGCAAGTTGAGGATTCGAGGCGAGTGCTGAATGCTGCTGAGTCGTTGTGTCTGTAGTCGTGGATCTGTTGAAAAGAGACGGTCGTGCTGACAGGAAGCTGCGGTTTCTCTTGCTGGTGGTGTCTTCGTCGGTATCATCATCTTGGCGGGTGGTATCGTCTTCAGAGAGCGGGAGCCAGAAGAATAGGGTATCTAACAAACCAAACAAGCCGAGTTCCTCCAAAGCCACGAGGATCCACAAGTGAGCGTAATGACATATCCGCTTATGAAGATAACGATATCCTTGATGTCGAGGGAGTCGCAGGAGTGTGGAAAAAGAAGGCCAGCCTTGACAAGAAGAGAAGGAGATGATCAAAGGCACAATGATAAGTAGTAAGCCAAGCAAGAATAAAAAGAGTTGGATAAGCATCGATAGGTCAGCCAGTAACGACTGGAGACTTTCCAGCGTCAGGTACATGTCGAATCAGTGAGTGGGTGATGAGGAATGAAAAAGAGGAAGAAGGGGGAAGAAAAAAAAGGAGTTCCAAATTTATGTACTTTTCAAGCTGGAGGAGTCACGCCCAGCTTTTCCGCCCTGAAAATCCCGCCCGCTAGTTTTAAGCCCCGCCGTCCGCTCACAACAAGCATGCGCACATGCGATTTTCGCACGAATGAGACTAGATCTATCCTTTCTTCCTAGTAGTGTAACCAGTTAAGACTCTTCTACCCGCAAAAGAGAGACAGAGACAGAGGGAGGGTGATGGACGGGTCCGAAGAATGGATCCTGACTTTATCAGTGATGATGACACGGCCCAGTTCAGGAGGAGAAGGGGGCTTTATTTTGATGATGCTTCAGTTACTACACCAAATCATAGGACAATCAAAGACCTTACACAGCATTACAAGCCTATAGGTTTATTAAGAGGATAGGAGAATAGGGGTAAAAATGGGAGATATGCATAGAGAAACTAAAAGTTGGGGGAAGCGAGGGTTCTATACAAAAGAGAGTGGGATATTAATGCGTACCATGGGGCTTGACAGTATCTTGATCATAAGCGGTGACTTCATAGTGGGTCAGATCAGGTTTGTGAAGAGGATACGCAGGTGCTTCAGCAACGATGGTGGTAGATGCAGGGGCGGCTGTGAGTGGTGTGCTTGACGTATAGGTGGGTGCTGTTGACGTTGACATTTCATCGGGATGGTATACTCGGCTAGCCTGTTGTTGTTGTGGTAATTGCGTCAATGGCGATGGTTTATCGTTCTGGGCATTGTTGGCCTTCATAAATGCTTGGGTTGTTTTCGAAAAGTGGGTCCCGAGTGGTGATTGGTCGAATTCCCGGTCGATCACAAACTGGTCCTGAGGTGTTGCTGAAGGGGGTTGCTGCTTTCCATTCCTACGTCGTCGTCTTACAAAAAAGAGACAGGCTGATACAATAGCAACCTAAGGACAAAGGGATGAGTATGGCTGTTATGTCTTGGTGCATGATACATACCAGTGCCACCACGCCGATAACGATGCCAGCAATGGCACCACCACTGATACCGGAGGAGGAAGTGTCACTAGCCGTCTCGGTACCGTTGCTATCGCTACTGTGACCTTGGGTGGTGAAGTTATCGAGCCAGGTCCAGTTGTCGACATCCAATAAGAAGAAGTTGTTCATGCTCATGGTAACATGATCGCCACCAAAGAGGATAAATAGATAGGAGTCCATGTAAAGCACAGCTGAATGACCAAACCGAGAGCCGGAGCCAATAGATGCGACATTTTGCTGGGCCCAGGTACTTGTTGCTGGATCAAAGGTGTAACAAATATCGTCAAAGGTACCCGGGGTTTCTAGTAGTAAAGGAGGTGAGTCTATTTTCTGCATGTACTATGCAAGTTGTTCTGACCTACCCGAATTGCCTTGTTTCCCGCCAAAGAGGACGAATTGGTTTTTCTTGGGTACTAGAGGAGAGTTACAAATTGGTTAGTGCTACCACTTTGCAAAATTGTTTCTTTACTGTTTGTTGTACTTACGGTAAGTGAAGGTATGGCTATTTCGGAGAGTAGGCACGCTTCCATTGGATTTCGTAGAAATGCTTCCCCAGGTTTGTGTATTGGTATCATAGGTGATAATCGTTGCCATAGGCACATTGGTGTTCCATGTGTAAGCCGTTCCGCTGGGTGTTCCTAATCGTCCCCCGGTGTAGTAGATAAGCCCATTGTTATCCATGGCTGATGCGTGATCCGTTCTGAAAGTGGTGCCAGGTCCCAGTGGTGAAGATAACCATGACTTTCCCTACAGGTGATTTCGGAAAGAGAGTGAATATTTGAAGGTCAGTGAGGACAAAGTCTCGCTTACAGGCAAGGTCATAAAGTTGCGATTGGGAATCGTGTTCGTATACAGGCTAACAGAAAAGAGAGGATTGTTAACGACATGGCTTGACGCCCATTGACAGTTAAGAATGCTTACATGAGTCCACCAAATAGGTAAGCGTTGCCATTTTTACCAATGTCAAGAGTGCATCCAATACTATTTGGTGAAGAAGGAAGAAGAGAAGGGAAGGTTAAAAAAAGTTTAGGTCTGGCCAACCACTTTAATTTTTCAAATCCCGCTTTTCCTTTTTGGGATTGACTTACGATTGATTAGCGTTCGTTGGGATGGAGGTCCATAGATTGGTATCAGCGTGGTATACGATCGTTTTGTTCTTTAGTGCTGTCTTGCCGTCATTGTATCCACTTCCACTGGTGATCATATAGCTTGTGTCGTTGATCACTCCAAATCCATAAGAGTAATTAGGCTCGAGCACAAAGTTGCCCTGGGGCGGTAAATTCTCCCAGGCATTTTGAGCGTCCTTGACAGCAAAGTCCTTGGAGAGATCCAAAACAAGATGATCACTCAATACTGTGTTGTAATTGATGCCACCTGATACATATTGACCGCCACCATAGCAATAGATCTTTTGCTGTAGTGCCACGCATCCTGGGGTGTGTTAATCAATGAGAGAAAGTGATTAGTGGCTTTTCAAATCAAGTTCAGTTACTCTTTTTACCTTGTTTGAAGCGTGGTCGAGGTTCAATGGCAATGGTTAGATCAAAAACTTGTGAGGCAAGTAGTAAAAACAAGGCTGCCTTCATAACGCAAAAAATATATGTCGCAGGGACCAACGACAAAATTTAATGAAAAACAGAAAGGAAAGAAAGAAAAGTGAAGGGGCGGATCACAGATCTTTCTATTAGAGTGCGTGTGCGTGTCGGAGTTTACAAACGATCACACTTTGTTCAACGTTGTGGGAGTGTCACCTTGCTTTTCCCAGAGAGGACTCCACTATTCGCCCTCGAAAGCTCGAGCTGGGCAGTGACAATCGTCAGTGGTTTGAACAGGGATTATATTTCTACAGACACCCCGAACGAACAGTTCTACCATTTGAGATTGAGAGAGAAGCGCAGCAGAGTCGTGGACAACGTGGTAGGAGCCGATAATGGCAAGCTTCCAGAATGGGCAGGGAAAGACCTAGTCATATGAGGAAAAAGTAATTGGATGAGCCACACGTAAGTTAGTACTGGAGTGACACATAATCTAGAGGTATTCTGTCTCCTATTATACCAAACAAATCACTACTGCTTCATTATTCGGGGAATTCTCCGCGCAGAGACAATACGCAGGGGCAAATTGGAAAGACGGAGTTTTAATATGATTGCGCAGAGGTAAAATAAGTGTTAGTGTTAAGATAGCAGGCCGAAGTCTCCATGAAACAATGAAGTTATGGTTTATAAAAGAGTTGCTTATTTCTCATAATCGGCATAGACAACCCACCGTCAAATTTCACAGGCACCACGATAAAGTGCATATATATCGACTGATACCCATAAACAAGTACTTTTACGTTGTGTGCGGCCGTGAACGCTACGAAAAGCCCCCCAAAAGCGACAAATTGGAGTGGTACCAAAAATGGCAAGCCGCCCAAGGGAATCAGGCTTTCTTGGTATCAGTCGATAGATAGAAAAAACACTTCTGAGTCTATGTCGAATTTGAAGTTGGGTTGTCCATCCTGTACACAAGAAAAATGAGCTTGAAAAAAGCGAGACATTTTCCAAGGGGCGATCCTACAGACAGAACCATCCGGACAGAACCAACCTGCATATCCTGAATTTTGCTGACGATAAGGTCTTACATGGCGGAAGACCCAACTTGAAATGAAGATAAAACCGCCCCTGCCCACACACTCCTCCAGCAATGTGTGCCTATGCACTATAGATTTCAAGCCCCGATTGGCCATAAGATTATTTTTTTTGGCCTGTCCCATTATTTTGCTCCTTCTTCCCCTCGTCATTACTTTTTTGCCTCCATTGTCATTCTCTTTACTCCACAACGTCAAACGAACGAACAAACGAGCAAACGAACGATTGGTAACTCTCCTCTTCTCACGTCATGTTCATCTTTTGCTTACCATTACTAACTTTTTGCCTTTTGCATCGTTCCTCTTTCTTTTGACACTAGATCGGCTACGACGATGACGACGGCAATAGTGACGACGACGATGCCAATGACGACTCCACCACTGCTTTATGTCGCCCAAAAAGGCACTTTTAAAATTTTTAAATGTAAAAAACATGGGGACACCCTCGCAAATTTTTTTTAGGTACACTCCCATTCCATTGTAGAAACTCGTAGTCCAAGTTACTGATAAAAGTATACCAATTTTTTGCCCATACCCTTTCGCTACTATCACTGATACTTTAACACAGCTTGGCCGTCTTTGTCCACCTCCATTTGCTTGTTTTTTACAGTAGCTTACTCGTTCTCATCCCGTCACCATTTACACATTAGCTCAACTCCGGCCTCAAACGTAGTCTGTACCATATCTCATTAACCCTACTGTACCAATAAAACTTTGTATGTATGCGAAGATAGACTTAACGATTAATTACGTGTCATTAGATTCATTATCACTAGTAAACCAATGGTGTTTTAGGAGTTGTCAATGATGAGCTACTCATCTGAAGTTTGGTTTTTATAATGTACATGGTATTGTCATAGTTATCGATTTGAGAAACGTCTTTCGTAGGATGATTCAAGTAGGCTTTATTGATGGGATAGGACGAAAGGGCTATGGGTCGTAGTTAAGCTAATGTCTAATGGCAACAAACTATTGTAGTGGGAATGACTAAACTGCTGTAAAAAGTAGGCAAATGGAGGTGGACAAAGACGGCCAAGCTGTGTTAAAGTATCAGTGATAGTAGCGAAAGGGTATGGGCAAAAAATTGGTATACTTTTATCAGTAACTTGGACTACGAGTTTCTACAATGGAATGGGAGTGCACCTAAAAAAAAATTGCGAGGGTTTCCCCATGTTTTTTACATTTAAAAATTTTAAAAGTGCCTTTTTGGGCGACATAAAGCAGTGGTAGGGTCGTCATTAGCATCGTCGTCGTCCCTATTGCCGTCGTCATCGTCGTAGCCGATCTAGTGTCAAAAGAAAGAGGAACGATGCAAAAGGCAAAAAGTTAGTGATGGTAAGCAAAAGATGAACATGACGTGAGAAGAGGAGAGTTACCAATCGTTCGTTCGTTCGGTTGCTCGTTCGTTCGTTCGTTTGACGTCGTGGAGTAAAGAGAATGACAATGGAGGCAAAAAAGTAATGACGAGGGGAAGAAGGAGCATTATAATGGGACAGGCCAAAAAAAATAATCTTATGGCCAATCGGGGCTTGAAATCTATAGTGCATGGGCACACATTGTTGGAGGTGTGTGAGGGCAGGATCGTGTTCCTGAGCTTCAATTTGCAGCATATCCCTAACATATCAAAGCGAGCATGCTACTACATTCTCATGCTATGATGTGGACTTACCTTTTGAATGACAAATACGCTGGATCAGAGAAGATTGAATGTTGCCAAATGGGATAGCAGGGGTGGAGTTCCATCATGAGCACCGAGTCTTGTATAAAAGTCTTCCTGAACATCATGATCACCTGTACAAATGCATTTTCAGCGACGGTAGGTTGAATAGGATCGCCAGGGCTGAGTTCTTTCGCCGCCAGTCGGTCATGTCATTCGCCGATCGCCGAGAGCAACTTCTTGCAGAGGCTGGTAGGTGGGTTAAGGGCGGCACGTGCAAGATAAAAGGATCAACCATTGGTGTGGAAGCCTGCTATTGATCACATCATTTCTCTTGGAAGGCTGGTGAGATATGCCCTTTATCGTTGTATTGTTCAATCGCCTTGGCGTCGTATATGATCCACGTTCGCACACACGTTACCCGCAATACGAGCTGATGAGCCGCAACTGATATGTGTATTTTTGTTGAACCTGATACCAGGAGAAGAGAGGGCCTTGCCGACCGATTCCCGATGAGAAAAGTAACGCCATTCCTGTGCCTGGCGGGGCGGTTTTATCTTCATTTCGAATTGAGTCCCAGCTATGCCCGGGACTCAAGTCGGGGACTCAGAGAGAGTCCTCCGCCATATCAGTCGTTACTGTCCGCAAAATTCTGCATACACAGATTGGTTTTGTCCCGGTGATTCTGTCTGTGGCATTCCCCTATTCCAAGGTAAGTCTTTTTTTCAAAAGGCGACTTTTGAAAATTAAAAAATCAAACCTTTTTGTGAAAGTGCGAACTTTTGACGTCCATTTTTTTTATAAAAGTTGCTTATTTTTCAAAACCGAGATGGACAAACCACTGTCAAATTTCACAGGCAACACGATGCAATGTATATCAATCCACTGATACCCAGAAACAAGCATTTTGATGTTTTCGACGGCCATGAACGCCACGAGAAGCCTCCCAAAAGCGACCAATTGGAATGGTATCAAAAATGGCAAGCCATGGAAGGAAATCAGGCTTTCTTAGTATCAGTCGATGGATAAAAAGCACTTCTGAGTCTGTGTCAAATTTGAAGCTGGGTCGTTCATTCCGTTCACAAGAAAAATGAGCTCCAAAAAAAGTAAAAACTTTTTCCAAGGTCTGTCCTATCTTCCAACTAATCAAGTTTACGCCCTTCGCCCCTGCGCAAATCTATTTTAAACGCCGTCTTTCCAATCTGCCCTGCGCTTTGCCTCTGCGCGGAGAATCCCCCCTTTATTCAACTACTGTTTCCTAGGTAAATCTATCACTATCACATGTGTTACTATCCTAAAGCGAGCGTCGGCCTTTTGTAAGTGAATAGAGAGAGCAGATCCCGTCTCTCTCGGGGCTTCGTTCAATAGCTGGGAATTGCAGGCCGAGAGAAGCATCACCAGTCAATCAATGTCTTTCACGAGCCGAGTTTCCAGGCACAATGGAGTCGATTGGCCTACTTCCCAAGGAGAATGACGTGACGTTGGTTGGATTGTTGACATGAGGCGGCAAATGTTGTAAAGATTAGTGATGGTCGTTTTGGTTTTATTAGTCACAGTGGTTCACATTGAGGCAATGAGTAATAGGTGGAAGTACAATGAAGGGATTAATATTACTAGTGGGGGGGGGTCATAAACATTGAAAGGAGAGACAGAGAAAAAAAAAAGGAGTGGACGGGGTTTAAATGGTCGGGCGGAGTTTACGGTTTGCCTTTTACAGATCGTCCCCAGAAAGCAAACTGTCATGATCACCAGGCATACGAAAAGGGGCCGAGCCAGCGGAATCGACGGATGACGAGGAATCAGATAGAGAGGAAGTCATTAAAGGTGGAGAAGAGAGCGTAGATGAAGGGAATTGATGCGAAGAGGGGCCACGACGAAGGGATTGAATGGAGTGGTTCAAGTACAAGATACTGGATGGCGGACGAGGGTTCATGCGGCGAGCCATTTCCAAAGACACTGTTGGGATGGTACTTGAGCTCACCACCGGTGATGTATAGTCTCGGGAAATAGTGGCCTTGATCAAGGATTGGATCCATGCTTTCATGCTAAGATCGGTATCGGCATAAAAGTAAAAGGTGCGCTCTCTTTCGTGCTGGGCCTTGAAGGAATACTTGCCCACACAGATCGTTTCGTCACACACCATACGATAGCCGCGCAGATTTATCAGACCTTTCATTCGTACATCCTAACGAAGAAAAAAAAGTTCAGTCAAAAAACCCCATTTCCTGCCAAGACGATCGACATGTTTTACCTTCGGGCTTTTAAAGTAGAACAAATTGGAGCCTTTCAAAACGAACCAGCGTTTGTTCCATGTCTTGTACTTGTCGCCTTGCTTATACAACCATCCTTCCATGTCAGGCGCTACTTGCTCTTCTTGATGATGATGATCGAGGGATGGGTTGCGATGCAGTATGTGTTGCTCAGGCTCCATGATCCCCTTGTCCAAAGGTGAATGAGGAGGAGAGTGGTTTTCGTAGGCACGCTGGTGGTAATAATCAATGCTTCCGTCGCTACTTCGTCTTCTGCCTTCAGAAGTGAATCCGGAGTTTAATCGCTCACTCATGGAGGGTTGGTTTAGGGAGTACTTTCTTGGCGGCTGACCTTGACCTGTCAACATCCAATGGTAATCCTAATCGGAGGGGGAGTGTGAAAAAAGGGAGTGTGAGTGGAGTTCCCCAAGTGGAGTTTGCCGCAAGGGAGCTTTTCTTACCTCGGTGGTATTGAGGCATGATTTGGTTGGGTGGAGGTAGAAAGGGTCTTGACGGAAGATTTCTTCACGAAGGGCAAGAATAGAGCTATGGATCTTGAATCGTTTACCATAAGTGTCAATGTCCAACTCTTTCAGTGATTGTAGTGATAGCTCTAAAAGGACGTCTCCAGTAATTTCTTCTTCTGACATGTCGGAGTTATAAAAAAGGGGTAAGGACGCATGAATTCCTGCAGATCTTTTTTTCTTACCAATGAACTGATCAACCACACTACCGAATCCCAATTGCGTTAGCCAGTCGGCGACGTGCTCGGTTTCCCATTGTTCTGGTGGGATAGGACTGAGTGAAGTGGATAGTAAAGTTGCACGAACGGCTTTTTGTAGGTTTTTGGAGGCAAAGGTGATGTTTGGTGATAGAGGAGGTGGAGTGGACATGGTGCTGAATTGATTATCACTTCTGCTTGTAGAGTTTGTGGCCAATGAATATGAAGAGTAGCCACCGAGCCGGTGGATAGGAGTCGAGATGGAAGGTGTTGATAAAGGGTGTGACAAAGATGAGATCTGACTAGGTGAGGAGGACAGCTGATCCTCATTCTCTGATAGATCCTGATAAGTCCCTCGGTCTTCATCGTCTTCATCGTCTGTTGTTGTATTACATAAAGGCGGATCGACAGAAGTGTAATTCACCGGGAACAAGCCTTGCTGTCCATCTTTATTTCGTCCCTAATGAATGATTTATGAGTCAGTCGTTCTAAGGATTCCTTTCATACATACCTGCCACCAGCCATCTCCAAAGCCATCATCTCTTTCCAAGACAACGACAGGATCGCCAATGCATAAACTGATTTCATCTTCATTCTCCGCTTCAAATTGATGGATCACATAAACGACATCCATTGTAAGGGACCAACGATGAGGATGAAGGAAGGAAGAGGTTAAAAAAGGGAATAAAAAAAAGTACAAGAGAAAAGAGATGGGCAAAGCGTCGGTTTATATAAGCCTAGCGCTTGCACAAACTCTATTATGCGTGAAAAAGGAGTCGACTAGGAGTTCATTTTGGTATTGATTGTAAGTATAAAGAGAAAAAAGGAGCTGGTATTCGATAGAAAGTCAAACAGAGAGATGAATGAAAATATAAGGATACACTGACAAGTTCAAAGGAGGTTCGTCCTTCCAGGAATAAGCTTACTCCACCCTCGAGGGAGTAAAGAGCCTTCTTCCAATCTTGTTTTTGACGGCGCATCCAGTTGACAAAGGCATTTGTCCACATGTAAACAATACAATCATGTTAAACTGAATCATGCTCTTGCTCATTTTGATCGAAGAAACCAATGCTTTATACAAAAGGGAGAAGGATCTATGAGTATGAGGAGGTTGGTCCCTGAATTTAATTCAAAAACGGACTTTGAAACTCCGCTTTGCATGATTTTATTTTTGAAACAAGGAGTTTGCCCACTCATACTACGATTACAAAGGCAAGACATGGTGTGTAAGATGTGAAAGTAACAAGAAAACCTTCCCCTCTCCACATTCATACCTCCTTTTCGACTCGGTCTGACCATAGCCAAAAGTAGCTGATACTAAATCGCTCTATTCCGGTTATTGACAATGAAATCATACAAAAGAACGACTCCCCCTCCATCACTAACCATTGTCATTGTATGCATTGAGCTTCTCGTTATCTATCTACCACGAGTCATGCAAAAGAGCAACAAAGAGAAAAAAAAGTCGAGCTTCAACCCCCCTCCCCACCAACGCCAAGGATCCATAGGGGAAGGATTTCCCGCATGGGCTGGTCACTTTTTGCTCTCCTGTCTTCCTTCTCGAGGGCATCCCTTATTCCCACACCCACAGCGCTTGTGAATGTTGATTGTCATTGTCATTTGGATTGTCATTTAACTCCATTTCTCGATTCATGAAATTTGTGTAACCCCGATTCGAGGATCGGCGTTTCTTGCATGAATTCCCCGGTCTTGCTCAGTCTCGCTCAGTCTCGCTCAACCAAAATGAACGCGGCCTGTTTCAAATGCCAAACGGTTTAGAAAAGAAGGTGCTTGTATAAACTCTCTGTTTGTTTGTTCGTTTGCCTTTTTCATCTCTTTACAAACAAACAAACAAAAACCGATACCTTTGCGCAAAAACATGAACATGTCAGAAGACGAACTTCAAAAGGTGGTGGATCAAACAATTGGGTCGGAGGAGACAGCTCAAGAAAAGAAGCGAACAAAACGATGTGGATGGGGCATCAAAGTAACTGCCATCGTGGTATTGATCCTTCTCGGTGTCCTCGCCGGCGTCTTGCCCTTTTTGTTCAAAAACCATTACCTCGATTTCGTCTTTGGAGGCGATACAAGTAATAACCGGCCTACTGGTTGGCAAGGCAACGATACGGACAGTAATGAAGGCCATCACAATAACAGCTCTTATGATTTGGATCCCCGACTCACCCGGTCTTTCTGGGGGATCGATTACACGCCTAATGGAGCCCAGATGGAATACGGATGCAGCATCAGTCAAGACGACGTGGTGGAGGATCTGAAGCTTCTTCATCAGTTGACTCCTCGCTTGCGGCTCTACGGACTCGACTGTGGCCAAGGATACTATGTGATGAATGGGATGAAGACCTTGAACATTGACATGGGAGTGATTCTGACGATCTGGGTGGATGGCAATGCAACAACTTATGAACGACAGTACAATGCCTTTTGGAAGCTTCTGGATCAGTTCGGGGCTGATCATATTTCTGGTGTATCTGTGGGTAACGAAGGTAAGTAAAAAAAGAGCGGGGAGGATTTTTCAAACACCGCCATTCATGCAAATTGCCCCTTTTTATAGCACTCTATAGGGAGCAAATCAAGCCCGCTGAGCTCATCGAGCGGATCAGGAATGTTAAATCAAACTTGAAGGAGCGGGGTTATGATCATATCCCGGTATACACCACCGACATTCGCTCGTTACCAGATATCATGCCTGAAGAAGATCAAGTCCTGGACAATGTACACCCATTCTTTGCTGGTGTCACCGTCGATCAAGCCCCCTCGTGGACATGGAAGTACTTTAAAGATGTGGTAATTGTTCCAACCATACGTCTCGCTCGCAGCAAAGGCATCGATCAGGTCAAGCCTGCCTTGATTTCGGAGGTCGGGTGGCCTACTGCACCCGAGTCGAGAGTTTACCAAGGCGCCGTACCATCCTTGAAGAATCTTGAAAAGCTCTTGTTCTCGTTTGTATGCCAGTCGAATCAAAAAGGCGTACCGTACTATTGGTTTGAGTTCAAGGATGCTCCCTGGAAGAATGCGACGTTTGGCGAGCCAAGAGAAGCCTTTTGGGGGTTGTTTGATAAGGATCGACAGCTCAAGGTCCCTCGTTTGCCTAATTGCCCTCTGCCTTTATTCAAAAATGGAGACGTTTCTGTGCCTCAACCGGGATTCGCTTTCCAGTAGATAGTTAATGTACTCTTAAATGATGTCTCTAACACATCCTCTTTCTAATAAATAAGTCGTTGTATCGATGGTTACTTGTGGGTCTTGATTCTAGATTATTCAGGCTCCAATTTCGGGGGAGAGGGGGTAACTGGGTTACTGTGATTGAACTTTTTGAACTTTTGACCTCCATTTTTTTAAAGAGTTGCTTATTTCTCAGAAACTAGATGGAAAACACACCGTCAAACTTTACAGATCACACGATGCAATGCATGTCTATCGACTGATACCCAGACACAAGCACTTTTATGCTGTATGCGGCCGTGAACGCTACGAGAAGCCCTCAAAAAGTGACTGATTGGAGTGGTATCAAAAATGGCAAGCCACCCAAGGAAAGCAGGCTTTCTTGGTATCAGTCGATAGATAAAAAGTACTTCTGAGTCTATGTCAAATTTGAAGTTGGGTTGTCCATCCTGTACACAAGAAAAATGAGCTTGAAAAAAGCGAGACATATTCCAAGGGGCGATCCTACGGACAGAACCATCCGGACAGAACCATCCGGACAGAACCAACCTGCATATCCTGAGTTTTGCTGACAATAAGGACTTACATGGCGGAAGACCCAACTTTGAAATGAAGATAAAACAGCCCCTGCCCACACACTCCTCCAGCAATGTGTGCCTATGCACTATAGATTTCAAGCCCCGATTGGCCATAAGATTATTTTTTTTGCCTGTCCTATTATTTTGCTCCTTCTTCCCCTCGTCATTACTTTTTTGCCTCCACTGTAATTCTCTTTACTCCACGACGTCAAACGAACGAACAAACGAGCAAACCAACGAACGAACGATTGGTAACTCTCCTCTTCTCACGTCATGTTCATCTTTTGCTTACCATTACTAACTTTTTGCCTTTTGCATCGTTCCTCTTTCTTTTGACACTAGATCGGTTACGACGATGACGACGGCAATAGGAACGACGACGATGCTAATGACGACTCCACCACTGCTTCATGTCGCCCAAAAAGGCACTTTTAAAATTTTTAAATGTAAAAAACATGGGGAAACCCTCGCAATTTTTTTTTAGGTGCACTCCCATTCCATTGTAGATTCTGTAGTCATTCCAATGCCAAACATCACTACTGGTTTGTCAATTTCCTTTTGCCCACTACCACTGACAACCTTTTGCGCCGCTGGTGAGCTCTCCCCTCCTTCATTCCCTTGGTCATAACACTAGATTAATCCATGGCAAGTCCATGGCAAGTCCTGTACACACCTTCACAGGCTTCCCCCTTCCCCACTCGGACTTATAGCTTAATTATAGTCTCATATTATCAATAAAGCTTATTTGAAACCAACATTTCCATGACTAAAAAGCTACCCTCTTGATTCCTAGTGCCACACTTTTAAGATTCCGCTGCGGGTTGGTTAGGCTTGACTTTTAATTTGTGCACAGTACGGATTCTCACTCTTCATCAAGTTTATGAATCAATGCAGCTCAATGTTTGGCTCTACTACACAAGTACCCGTGTGTTTGTATCATTTTCCGGCTGAGAAAACCAAAGGTGTTGTCAAACATATTTCAACCCCCGCTTTTTGAAAAAAAGGATGGACCCTCATCCAAGAAAAAGTGCCACTTTTCTTGAACTTTCTTTTCCTCGTTAAAAGGATAACAAACCCTACTCCAAAATTTGCATGTAAAAAGGTGTGCTTCTTATCTACCGAATGATGCCAAGAATATTGAATTTGCGTGGGTGACTTGCCGCCGTTGGGCCCACTTGAATGAGTCGCTGTTTTGAGGCTTTGTGTAGTGTTCACAGACGCAAAGGGCACATAAATAATCCATATTTGGTGTCTCTCGACAAACGAATGATGCATCGTATCGCATGTGGAGTTTGAAGATAGGTTATCCATCTTGGTTTTGAGAGATAGGGGAACTCGTCCCAAAATCTGGAGTTGGAAATCGAAAAAGTTTATAAAAAAGTCAAATGCTTTCACCCACATTTTTTCACATCCCGCTTGTCGGAGACTGAACACATATTATGCTCATCGAAGGACTTTTTTATCACTTGCATCTCTTTCACTTGTTGTTTACTTTACTCATTCCATTTTACCAATTGTCATCGTGTATAACTTTAGTGTCATAGAAAAGTGGCATGAAGTTTGCTCATCAGATCCAGTTTAATGCTGTGCCAGATTGGACTGATTACTATGTACCGTAAGTTCCTTGTGTTGGTGCTTGTGGCAAACAAGCCGACCCATTGACACCTTTGTTTAAGCTAGGTACTCCAACTTGAAAAAGCTCATTTACGCCATTGAAAAAGACGATCTTGCTTTGCATTGCAATCGCGATGAAGAGCTCGCCGCCACCGATCAAACACCACTCATCATCAATCACTCTGTCAACAATGTCATGGAAGCCACGAACCACCACTTTCTTGATGCCTTAAACAAAGCCTTGAACAAGATCATTGAATTTTACGCCCGAAAAGAGACGGAGCTTTATGACGACATGGACCAGCTCTTGTTTGACTATGACCGACTGAACACTCTCCACTCGCACGACCCGCTCACGCTGGCTGCCGAACCGAGCGCCATCCATCACTCACCAGCACACCAGCACCACACCACCGCACTCCAGAAGCGCACTGTCGATCTCTTTGTCATGCTCTCCGAACTTCAATCCTATGTGACGCTCAACCACACAGCATTCTCCAAGATTCTCAAAAAGTACGACAAAATCACCGACAATGCCCTGCAACCTTACTATCTCGCCAACTATGTGGATGCCGCCTTCCCTTTCAAAGCAACCACTCGCGCACGCCTGGACGAACGCATCCAAGAAACACAGCACGGGTATGTCAAGTTGGTCGTCACCGCAGATATCACCAAGGAATCCGCCATGGAGGACCTGAAAATGCATCTTCGGGAACATGTCATTTGGGAACGCAATACGGTATGGCGGGATCTCGTGGGCTTGGAACGCAAGACGCAGACAGTGGTCCTGGTGGCAGAACAGCACGGCTGGCAGTGGGCCAATGGCTTTTTCTTGGCGGCAGCTCTTTTGGTATTCACCGTCTTATTGTCCCTCGATCTCTTTGGCGGCCAAGTAGAACAAAATCGATGCTTTGCAATCTTGGTGTTCACAAGCATGTTATGGGCTGGCAAGGTGAGTTACAGGAGAGATTGTGCTACTTTTTATTGACTTCCTCATCCATAGATCATGCCGCTCTTTATTACAGCTTTGATGGTCCCCTTCCTGGTGGTGACGTTACGGGTGTTGCGGTCGGACGATGGGTCCCGCTTGGATGCCCCAGCCGCCACTCGATCTTTGTTTGCCGCCATGTTTTCCCCTGTCCTTATGCTCTTGGTGGGTGCGTTTTCGCTGGCCGGGGCGCTCAGCAAGTATGGCATTTCAAAAACCATGGCGGGGTTTGTATTGTCTCGATCTGGCACAAGGCCCAACCGGGTCTTGTTGGCGCATATGCTGGTGGCCACAGTGACAAGTATGTGGACCAGTAACGTCGCTGCCCCTGTCCTCGGCTACTCCTTAATTCAGGTAAACAGTAAAGAAAAAGAGTGTCATTGTTCTCATGGTCTTTTTTTTTATATATAACATGGTACCAAGCCGATTCTGCGAACTTTACCTACGGATTCAAGGTTTGCTCCCTGTTTGATTCTTGGCATTGCACTTGCATCCACGCTTGGCGGTATGGCATCACCAATAGCATCGCCTCAGAACATCATCGCCATGCAGTACATGTCACCAGCACCTACTTGGGGCGAATGGCTTCTCATCTCAGTCCCGCTGTCTGTGGTGGGGGATTGGATCCTTTGGCTATGGCTGATCTGGTCGTATGCACCCGAACACCAACTCACTCACATTCACCCCTTCAGATCGACCTCAAATCCCATCACTTGGACGCAAATATACATCTGTCTCGTCACTGTGGGCACGCTCCTGCTATGGTGCCTGGCCCCTACCTTTGATGTTTTCTTCGGCGATATGGGCGTGGTGGCAATCGTACCTATCGTGGCGCTTTTTGGCCCCGGCATCTTGACGAAGGACGACTTTAACACCTTTGCATGGTCGGTGGTGACGTTGGCGATGGGTGGCATCGCCCTGGGTCATGCGATGGAAAGCTCAGGGCTGGTAGTGGCACTTGTGGGCGGCATTCAACAGTCGGGTCCCCTAATGCTTGGGGTGCTTGTTTTGGTGCTGGCTACTTTAATCGGTCCGACCTCGGCGGCCTCGATTGTGATGCCTATTGCAACAAAGATGGATCAGTCTCGATTCCTGGTCATGGTATTTGCTGTCGGGGAACGACATTTCTGTAAGGTATTGATTGATTCGGACTTTTTTTTTGGGATGTGGGTTTATTTATAGGGTGCCGCATTTGTATGCTCCTGTGCGATGGGCCTGCCAATCTCGGGCTTCCCAAATATGTATGCGGTTGCTCAAGAAAACGAATTGGGGACAGCATATCTCAGTACCAAGGACTTTCTTCGAAATGGTGTTCCTTGTAGTGCCTTGGCAATGCTGTGTGTCACCACCCTTGGGTATCTCTTAATGAAAGGTGTAGGATTTTAGTGATGGTTAGAATAGTGGGTTAGATTTAGATAAATAGCCTCTGTATACAAAACCATTCATGTGTTTTTGCATGCATAAAGTACGATGTGTGAACTCCCCTTTGTCCACATTGTCTTCATCCCCCCCCCTATTATTTGCCCCCTCATACAAAATAAAGTGATCTGTTATGATAAAAAAGTCATTCAAAGTGGGTGTTTTTATGTTTTAGCATGATTCGAATAGATAGGACTAAACTATACTACCTATTGTAAATAAAAAAGGAGTGCAAGTCAAGCTATATAATCTATGTACAAATGGGGATTCAAAGGAGAATGGAAGGTTGTTGTTGTTGTTGTTGTTGTTGTTGATGATGATGGTCCTCGTCGTCGGATGCAGAGTAGATGCTGGAGGCTGTAGAGGACGGGCATGTTGATAACCCACGGTACGGATCCATAAAAGGGTCACCAGCCAAAAAGTTACCAGGATGGACCAGACAGCCCGGACAAGTACAGTTACCAGAACAATAGCATGTCACAATCCTTGTTCGTACGTTTTCCGAGCCTTGCAATGGATTGTTGGTGGTGGCGGATAAAGGAGCAATGGTGATGACTACGGATTCGCCAGGACCGTCCGATCGACATTGAGTGGTATAGCCACCACAGCATCCCACTTGATCAAAAGCTTGTCGTTGTTGAGGTTGTTGAGGCAGAGTCCCGTTACTACTGGTGGTGCTGCTACTGGCGGTACTCCCGTCGTTGGAGAGGTAGGATGCTAATTGTTGTTGTTGTTGTAGGAGATGTTGTGGACGAGGAGGGTAGGGAGGGGTGCCAGGGGTGGATGAGGTGGAGGCTGCAGTGGTGCTACTACTAGTGGGATACATCATCATAGAGGCGTTCTGGGTTAACTCCAAGTTCGCCAATTCGTGATTCATCATCTCTTCTTCTGACTTGAAGGGTTGCTGTTCCAAAGGTTTCAAGACATTGTTCAGTATCATGGCCAGATCCGCTGTTAGCACGCCGTTATCCGACCCTGAAGAAGGGGACTGAAGATCCAGATCCATCATTGGTAGCATAAAGTTCTGTTGAGGACACTCCATGGAAGTTGGCAGGATAGGATTCATGTTGCAGGATTGAGGTGACGACGATCGCTGTTGCTGTTGTTTGGAGGTCTGAGAGGAAGACGAAGAGGCTGATAAGGGCTGCTGCTGTTGTTTCTTGACACTTTTCTTTCTCGGTGGGCGGGGCTGACCTTCGAGGAAGCGTTGACTGGATGATTTGTGGAAGATGAAGCCAAGGTTGACAGAATCATCGTTGGCGAAGAGTGATTCTTCAGGGGTCGGAGTCACCACAGCCCATGAGAAGCTCGTATCCACCATTAATGCTGACTGCTGCTGTATTCCATTGGGTGGGAGAGAAGAGCCTAGTCTGTCGGAGGTCATCATAGACGAGTGTGAGAGAAGTCCGCCCGCCTCATCTTGTTGAGCCAGTAGAGGAACTTGATGGTGGTCATGTTGGACATCAGAGCAGGTACACTTTTCACCACGGCTTTCTGGAGTCGCCAAAGCGGAGTCGTCTGTTTGATAGATCAGTATAGGTTGTTGTTCTATTCGAAGCGGACAAAAGTGTTCAGTCATCTCATTCTCCATCTCTTGTTCACTCCTCTTTCTTACCTTTGGAGGACTTGTGAGTACAAGCACACTTGATGTGGACTTGTTTTGTTTTGCGAAGGTCCCTGCAAAGGGAGCACTGGGTGACAGGACGACCTTTCTTACGGATTTCAAATAATGGTCTTTCGACATGGTTACAGTTGGAAGAGCGATGACCCTAGAGAGAAAGCAAAAGACAGACATCAGCTTGGATTCTTTCCCGTCCCACCCAATCGACCAATAAAATTGCTTCTTACCTTGATGCATGTACCACACGCAAATTTGACGCCCTTGTATATCATCTTGCTGTTGTTGTTGTTGTTATTGTTATTGTTGTTGGTGCTGTTTTGGATAGTATAGTAAAGATAGATAGAGTATGTATATAGTAGATAGAAGAGTAGAAAGTGAAGGGAATATGTAACAAGTGGGAAGGTGGAATTAGTTAATAGAGCAGCTTGAACGAGCAAGCAGGAAGAAGAGAAGACAAAGACAAATCAAGAATGATACTACTTCTATAATTACACTGTTGAGTATGCAAACTAATCATAACCAATGGAATCAAGGGAATGAGATGAAGAAGATAAGAGGAAGAAGATAGGATATGATATGTAAGTGATGATGGAACAACAAAAGAGAAGGAAGAATATACAAAGAAGAAGGAAGACACAACTTTATGGTTGTTGGGCAAAAGAAGAAAGGAGGATGAAGGGAGGAGGATGAGGAGGTGGAAAAGTAAAAGGGAGACTAGAAAGTGGAAAAGTGTAAGAAGAAGAAAGAAAAGGGAAAATGGCAATCAAATCTTGATTTTATAATCCCCACTTTCCATTTCAAACTCCGCCCTTCTTCTTTTTCCCATCCTCCCATCCTCCTTCTTTTTTGTAGATCCCCTTAATCACCCTGAATCAGTATCGCCAGTCCCAGCCCACAACCTTTTTCATCGCCCTCACTGCTGTTGCGTTATTTTTGCCAAAGCAATTATTGAGCGGCGATTCCTCCTCATCTTTCAATAGCGTTTTCAGCGCAGTGCCACACACACACACACACACATACTCTCTCTGTCTGTCTGTCTGTCTGTCTGTCTGTCTGTCTGTCTGTCTGTCTCTATCACCTTACCCACTCTGTACATATGGCCGGTTGGTGAATGATTGGCCAAATAGAATGAAAGGGTAAAAAAAAAAGTCCCTGCTCACTTGTCCAGTCCCGTCGGAGTTCACAATTCTGACATTCTTGCATCTGTTTGATGTCGATCCACATGATTTGTACTGTAAAGCGCTTGCTTTTTGGCGGGGAACCTCCATAACATGAACAGATTCCGTCGACTCCTTAGCATCACCCTTGAAGACGCTCTTCCAGTGGTGCCGTTTTCTTCCCTAAAGTCCCTAGTTACTAGGTGAGGGGAAAAAAGAAAAGTAGGTTGTCGGCGTTTGAAATGTCTCATAAGTGACACCTGAACAAACGGGGTTCATGGTACCTTATATTGATTCGCTCACACATGTATGTTTACTTTTTCATCGTCATGTTTAGTCGGTATACCAACATGATGAAGGAAAGATGAAATCCTTGAGATATCAACTGATTTGTCTTGTTTCCGTACATTTTGTAAGAATGGCATGCTGAAATGTAGGGAAAACAGCTACTCGGGCGAGATCGCCGTACATGCCATATATGAATCGTCTTTCTCTCTCTTTTTCTCTCTCTCTGTGTGTGTGTGTGTAAAGTTGTTTGGGATGTTCTCATAGGTAATACAGAGCAAATTGGATGCTTGACTGTACTTTCTTTGTTTCTGCCATGTCCTTTTACTATGATACCGAGACTGACCACCATGCCAAGTAAATGAGGCAAAGTGACACAAATAAAGAACCATCAGAGTTCAGATCACTCCAATTATGGATGTTTTCTGGGTAATGACGTTGTGAAAACAAAGTTTCTCCTTTTAAAAAGCGTCTGATTGTGGCTTCTCCATATCACGATACCTGGCCACGATACTTTGCTCCACCATTTGTTCAATCTTTGTTGTGGGAAACCTCTTCCCATCATAAGGACTATTCAAAGCTATTCCCGTACACTGCTTCTACTTTGGATTCTACATCTCTCCCAGCGGGGACAAAGAAAAAGGCAATGTGCATGAATTTAAACTCCGCCGCGCTCAGCATTAAAGCTCTGTGGCGGCGCCCTTTTCCTTTTTTCCCTTTCTTTCTTTCCTTATTCAACTCAATACACCATACAAGCCGCACGCTTTTGTATAGCGGAACTCCTCGGACTTTAACGCTTCAGACCTTCCTACTATTCGGGTCTCCTTTTCGAACCAGCCGTCAATGTTGGTCCATTCACAATTGTCTCACAATGAAACTGGGAATGAACTTTGGGTAAGTGTTCCATTCCTTCTATCATGCCACATATTTTAGGACGATGAAGAAACTGACAACGCCTATCAATCACCGGACCAAAGCGACATTACTGTCATCACCTGCCAGACATCGAACCATCGACTAGCGGCTTGACTCAACCATAGGGCGCAACGCATCACACCACGAGTTGATCAATGCCAAGCGACTTTGTAGTTTAGGGATTAGTATAGACTAGCTAGTGTTAGTGACAGGTGCAGTTGCTGTACTGTTTTGATATGTGGTGGTGTAATAAAAGCTGGGACTGGGGAAACGATATGGCTGTCTCTTTATACGGACCGTTTGCTGCACAAAATGTATACAGAAACACCCTGTTTCATCTCCTTGTTGAAACCGAAAGACCTTTTTTGCTCAATTACGACATTTGCGTCTTTATGATATCTATTCCTTCGAAGTGGCACCCTTTACTGGTCTATTGGTATGTTATAAGGACGCCGGTAGGATCAGAATGCCTGAAGCATGCTGGTATCGCCCCTGAAGAGCGATCCCTGAAAGCGGCGATTGAAAAAGAATAAAAGTGCCACCTTTTCCCCTGGTCCTGTTCTTCGCTTCTTCTTTGCCTCTTCATTACTTTTTTCTTTCCATCGATATAGGCACCGCACCATGAACAACTCACCCACTATACAACAGCCTTAAATGACGAGCGCAAGGTAACTCTCTCCTTCTCACCATTTCGTCCATCTTTGTCTTACCATGACTAACATTTGCCTTTTGCATAATTGCTCTTTTTTTTCCTAAGAGATCGAATGGGATGGCAACGGATATAGCCTCTGGCACCAGGGCTAGATGGACATGTGGTTGGATTGGGGATTGTCGCAAGGGATTACGAAAAACATGGGGAAACCCCCTCCCCACCTCTTGCAATTCTTTTTCTGGTGCACTCACTTTACCATTGTAGATTCTGTAGCCATTGCACTGCTAAACATCGCTACTCGCTTGTCTAATTCCCTTTGCCCACTACCACTTACCCTTATGGTTTCACTGACCAGCTCCCCCTTCTTCATTCCGTAGCTTATTACACTAGTTTAGTCATTCCATGCCCTGTATAAATCTTCACAGCCTCCATCCTCCACTCCATGTAGCTTGAACGTAGTCTCTCATTTACTCAATAAAACTCATTTGAACGCATCTCCATGACTATCATCCCTATATTTAGGGTCAAACTTGGGCGAAGGAACCGAGGGTCCGCTTCTGTTGCTCTGACTTGACTTGGCTTTGTGTACAAAATTTCACTCTGTGTCAAGCGTATGAATGGATGAAACTAACTTTGAAACTTGGCTTCTTTGCCTTTTGAACCATGTCTACAAAAGCGCACTGTGTTCCTGGCACTCTTTTGTTCAAATCACCGAAAAAACTGCCGATTTTTTCAAACGCCGCTTTTTCAAAAGGATGAGCCATTAACCATGGAAAGTATCACCTTTTGGTGGACATGGATTTTCTCGTGAAGGAGATAACAAACCTCACCTCCAATTGTACATAAAGAAAGTAGCACTTCTAATCTATCGAACGATATCAAGGGCTATTGATTTTGGTGGATGAATGATCGATCTTTGAGCCAATGGAATCAGTCGCTGTTTTTGGGTTTGTGTAGCATTCGTGGCAGCTTTCAACACAGATATCTTCCAAATTTGGTATCCTTCGAGAGATATACATTCCATCTCACTTCATGTGGAATTTGAAGACAGTTCATCCGTATCTGTTTTGAAAAACTGGGCAACTTGGCACAAAAATTTGCAACTGGATATCGTCAAATGAGGTCAACGGCCCGCCCGCCGACTTTATTGCATCCCCTGCCTTTTTCAAACCCTCGAGTACGCAGAGCGATTCGTCAAGACTTGGCCCACCGGCACTTGTCAGAAACATATTAAGAGAGTAAAGTCATGTAGATGGGTCTCAGTAGGTTTTATTGAATGAATGAGATAGACTACGGTTAAGCTATTGTAGGACTCGCCATGGCATAACTAAACTAGAGTAATGAGCTACAGAATGAAGAAAAGGAGAGCTGGTCAGCGGTGCTAAAAGTATCAATAGTAGTGTGCGCACAAACTGGGCCAAGAGATGGGTTACTTCAGAAGTACAATGACCAAGGAATCTACAATGGAAAAGTGAGTGCACAGAAAAAAAAATTGCGAGGGTTTCCCCATGTTTTTAGATTAGAAAATTTTTAAAACAGCCTTAGAAAGCGATATAAAGCAGTGGTGGAGTCGTCATCGTCATCGTCGTCAACGTTATCGTCGTCGTCATCGTTGTAGCGAATCTGAAGTCGAAAAGAAAATGAAAGATGTAAAAGGTAATTGTTAGTCATGGTAAAGCAAGAGATGAACGGGATGTTGAGAAGAGGTGTCTTACCGTTTGTTCGTCATCGTTCGTCTTTCGTAGTCGTCGTCGTCATCGTTCGTAGTGCGTTGCTAATGTCGGTGGAAAAAAATAAAAGGGAAGAAGAAGCGAAGAAGGAGCAAAAGAATAGGTTGACGGAAAAGTAAATTCTTGTAGCCTGGCGGGGTTTGAAATCCCAGTAGAAGGGAAGGTACAAATCAAACGGTGCGCCAAGTCCCAAATCCTTTTCAGTCTTCCTTCACTATGCCCGCCCTCCTTCTTCCCTTTGACACATTATGATGCCACCTATGGATGCTACGTTCATCGACAATGCTCGTTTAACGATGGACACAAGGTAACTTTTTCTTTCCCATGTAGCAGATCACCTTACGACCATTAAGACCAGCATTTGCCTTTTGCAATACTAGCCCTTTTCCCACTAGATCGAAGTCGATGGCGGCGGATATAGACTCTATACATCAGAAAGCAAAGGACGTCTATTTGCAATAGACGATTCGTAGTTTGAGGCAAATGGCCCACTCTCCCCTCTTTCATTCCATGTTCAACCTTATATAGCAGGCGTTGGATCCATAGAGATACAAATCGCATTTTTAGCATCCTTCTTTATCACTAACGTTATCTTTATCATCTGTCATCATCGATGTTGTCATTCCTAAGCAGCAGATCGAGTCGAGAGTTGTCAAAGTCCGTATTCAAACCCCGACAGTAACACATTCATGCATCACCGTAACTTGGAGATGAAGACTTTTTTCATCCAATAAGCAACACTTCAGATTCATCGTCACTTGACATCATTGACATCAGTCCGAGGAATGTTATAAATGGACGCTTTCATGTGCTTTCCATCCACTTTTTTCACATCTGCTGTTCTCAAACGGGATACCTGTGTAACGTAATGTCAACAAAGTGGAACAGACGTCCTTCACGATGATTTTGACAAACCAAATGAAAATTCTAGTTTGCCCCTCGGGCTTGCAAGGTATCTATCTCCATCGTGTTGAAAATTCATATCAAGAGGATAACTGTGGAGGGAGTAAAAGGCGAATTAAAAAAGACAAATGGAGAAGTTTTTTTTTTTTTTTTCACAAAACGGCTATAAAAGGGGCCCCCACTTTTTTTTCTCTTCTTTTCCTCTTCTTTTCTTTTTTTCTCACTCACTTCCGACAGTTGGTCTCGACACCCACTTTCAACAGTTGGCCCCGATGCCCCAGCAAGACGAACGAATACGGGCTCAGTATACGCGGCCTGCCGACCAACCAACACCCACTTTCAACAGTTGGCCTCGATGCCACAGCAAGACGAACGAATACGGGCTCAGTATACGCGGCCTGCCGACCCACCAACACCCACTTCCAACAGTTGGCCCCGATCGACTCCTCACGCCGATAACTGGCCCCAACATTGGTCGGGGCGGAGATGGCTGCATAAAGGTTGAAATCCCTAGTAGGTGGTGCAGATGTGAAAATGAACGTCGATATAGTTCCACCTCCACGTGGTGACGTTTGGTTAACACCAAGAGAACTATTAGCTATAGCTTTGCATTAGATCTTTTACTTTTATCAATAAACACTCGGTTTGCTATCACACTTTTTTGCTTGGTGTCAAAACTAGATGGTCGGGAAAGATTGGCGTGTTATAGGTTGGATGGTGGGTGGGGTGGTTATGGCGGGAATTCAAATGCCGACGGGGGGTTCAAAGTAGAGTGGAATAGAGGCTGTATACTCTAGTCATGAGAAGGAGTAAAGGCATGGAGATTGTTAACAGTAGGCTTTATTGAATGAAGAAGGCTATGGTTAAAATTTGTCTATCTGTGAGGGAGGTGTATGCAGGCATTCATGGAGCGCTATGGAATGACTATTCTAGTGTAAGGTCGCAGAGATTGAAGGAAAGGAGAGCTGCCCAACGGTGCCAAAAGGACGAGTGGTAGCGTCCAAAGGAAGAGGGCCAAAAAATGGTGCTCTTTGAAAGTGCAATGGAGTAGACAATCCACTATGGAAAAGTGAGTGCACCTACAAAAGAGTGTAAGGGAATCCACTTGTTTTTCGTAATCTCTTTCGTCCAATCCCTTTACCTTACTACATGTCCGTCCAGTCCTGGTGCCGGAGAGCCCATATCCGCTGCCACCTCATTCGATCTACAAAGAAAATAGGAGTAATGATGCAAAAGGTTAATGTTAGTCATGGTAAGATGAAGATGGACGAGATGGTGAGAAGGTGAGAGTTACCCTGCGTTCGTCGTTCAAGGTCGTTACATAGGGTGCGAGTCGTTCGTTATGCGGTGCTAATGTCGATGGAAAAAAAAAAGTGATGAAGAAGCAAAGAAGAGGGAAAGAATACGATCAAGGGAAAATTTATCCTTTGTGGCGAGCATCGGGGTTTGAAATACCTTGGGGTGCGCCTCGTCCCAAGCTTTCTACCTAGGATTTCCCTCATGTTAAAGATACATTTTTACGACTGAAGGCAAAACATATGCATGTATGTGATTTATTTGAAGACAATAGTGGACGGACTAGGTGATATATGAGGAAGGATATACAAAAAGGGAAGACAGAGACTACATGTAAAAGTGAGGTTGTATCTATATGGTTGCTGTATTATACGGGAACAGTATCTAAAAAGTGCTTGATGACCGCCTTTCCACCATTTGTAGTGTGTATTCCTTGCCGACAGACGATACTTCCATGAGCATTGAAGGAATGTAGACAGACGAGCACAGTTTGCCAAGGTAGATTTCGTAGGTTCTTTTGGATTTCGACGACGTGGGAATCAAAAAGGTATTGTGTAGATCGTTTCTTCAGTGATTCACTAGGCTCCACATTGCACCAATTCCCTATGAAGCCGATTCAGCCAATAGCAGTGGAGAGAAAACAATAGGAGCGAGATAGTGTTACTATTTGAAGACATCTGTTTGTTCTTAACTTACCTAAGGGATGGCTTGATTTATGTTCAGTGGGTCCACCAACATCAATGTTGATATTGATGGCATCAAGAGCGCCAGACAAGAGTTCAGCAGATTGGTGCCGGTGAATACTTTTATCAGACAGCGAAGTAGTTGTGGGTAGCGCGGGAGACGGCGGAGAGAAGGTGGAAGTAGACAAAGTTGATGTATTGGCACCAATTGGCGACGACAGAGAAGCCTTCAACAGCTTGGAGACACGGAAACGAGACAGTATACCTTGAGTACCAATGTAGACGAAGGCAAAAAGCAAAAACACCGGGAAGAGAATGGGAAACAGGGTGTAAAAGAGGGCCTTGCGGAGTTTAGTGGACATTGATTGACGTCGGGGTTCCTTCGCCTTTTTCGATTTATCCAGAACATCGCATCCGGTGACGATGGAGGGGTAATCTTGATCAATTGCCAGGTCGATGCCTTCCAGGTTGTCAAAGTATTCTACAGTCATCAAGGCCGCTGCATTGATACATCATAACGAGAAAGAGAGTGAGATAAAAGGCGGGGAAGGGTGCATAATGGGTTTCGGGTATGCAGTGATGTTTCTTACCTGTCCAGTAAGGCACAGTGCGGTCGTTTTTGATGTTGGCGTAGGTTCTGATTGTACCAAACTTCTGTAATGCTCGATAGTAGGGTTGACCTAACGAGGAAGAGGTGAGAACATGTGGTAATAGTCCCTTTACTTTTCATCCCATTACCTGGAGAGGCTAATACGACAAGCAAAGGTGTGTCACCGACAAATTTGTCGATCAGTTGGAGCTGTTCACCAGTTCGAGATACCATATGCCCGCTGCAAAAGTTGAATACCCGAGAGAAGAGTGATGTTTTCGGTCGACGGACGCCCATGTGCGGTGTTGCAAAAGTCACATAAAACTACAAGCGAATGAAGATTGTAAGTAAGAGTCATTCTGTAAGAGTAAACCAAGAACACCTTCTTACCCCTGGCTTGACACCGTCGTTGAAGAACCCTTCTTGATCCAATAGCCCAATAGCATATCTTGTAATCAGTCCGCCTAGAGAGTATCCCACCATACTGAGCTTCTTGACATACTTTCTGTCCTTGGCGAGTTCCTCGACATGGGAGCGGATCTATTGTCGGCACGAGCATTTACACACATACCAACAGATAGCAGTAGCGCAATGTCAGTATGATGATTCGTCCCCTGCTTTCCTTTACCTTGTCTACTAATCGTTGGCCGCATAAGTCAATACCATCGTAAGTGTATTTTCCTTCGTTAACTTTGGAGTTGAGCTACAGCAACACATGCAAGGAATAGTTAGAATATGCTTGGGAAACAGAGTCTTGAGAGTGACAAGACCGTTTGAGTAAGGCATGTTTCCGGGCTACTTACTATAATGACCGTTGGATCGTCTTTGAATTGTGCAGTAAGACTTTGTTCAATGTAGTTCATATGAGAGCTTTTCCCCCAAAGGCCATGTTGAAGGACTACCAATGTAATGTCGGTCATTGTAGTTTTCTATAAAAAGAATGAAGAAGAAGAAAGAAAAGGACCGACAAGTCAAGAAATTAAAAACGGAAGACCTTATATTCAAAGTCCGATATAGCGATTTCGCTCAAAATGGGGAATTACGTTGTGCCGGTAGAATTTTGGCCGAAGATCCATAAATATAAAATATAAAATGTGTGTGGTTCTTTATTGAGTTGAGGGTACAGGATACAAAGCGTTCAACTAATCTACCTTGATACTACTAAAGATCTTCCTTAAGAAGAAGAGACAGGCCATATAGCCAGTAGCGCCAGTCAAAAGGGCAAGTAACACGCTGATGATAGCAGAATAGCCCAGGTAGAGGATTGTGCTAGTGAGGGTGTTGATTTCCAGCTTGGTGAGATAATACAAGATCGAGTAGAGATACACATAGAGACCGCAGGCGCCGGATGTCAAAAACGCACGCCAAGACCAGTGGTAATCTTCGTTACATAAGTGGAAGTAACACATCAGCACCGTGACCTGAGCACATGTCAACAAAAGGACGCCAAAGACAAGGAATAAGAAGCCGATACCATAATAGATACGATGGAACCAGATGCTATTCATGACAAAGTACAGCTCAATGAAGATAGCGCAGAAGGGGAGAATACCACCCATAAGAATCGAGGGGACACTTTTGAGATAGACAGGTTGGTCCGGGATTTGTCGAGGGATTTGATTGGTTCGGACAGGATGTTCAATGCGAGGCTTGCGGAATCCAATGTAAGAGCCAGCAACATTCAATGGCAAGGCAATCAATGCCCAGAGACCCAATAACGCCAGCATGGTTCCAAAAGGTACAGCTCCAGACGAGTCTGATCCAATCAAGAAGAAGTTCAAGCCTATCAACCCTCCCATAATCACTCTGCAATACCCAAACACACATTAGAATCGTGTCCTTCTTGTACCTTCTTGTTCTTCATTCAAACTTACCCAGGGAAGAGAGTAGCAGACATCAAAATGTTCACTTTCCATGCTTCACCGCCATTCATCTTGTAGATACGAGCAGATGTGAAACCGGAGATACAACTGAAGACCATAAAGAAGATAACCATCATGGTGCCAAGAGATCCACGGTTGGAAGGCGATAAGAATCCAAGAATGGCAAAGACTATAGACAAAAGCCATAGCAACCAACTAGTTAATATGCATCCTGATCACTGTTCGTTTCCCCATTACCTAAAGTCAAGCCAGTCATAGCAATCAGTTGCGATCCACTACCAACAAGTACGGAAAGCAGCATGGGACGAGTGGGTGGCCGGAAGACATCACCATGGACCAATTTCCATCCATAATCTTCTTGTACATCTTCCTATTGTTTCGTTTCCGCAAAAGACAAACAGATAAGTACAAAGTCCCAGCGATCTGTATCCTTTACAACTGACCTGAGCTTCAATAGCATTGTAGCGAGAGATGTCTTTGTGCAAAGCCCGGAGTAGAATCATCGCCACCATACCGGTCAAGAAAAGGACAATGACAATAGAGTTGACAAGGGAGAACCAATGGATGGAAGGGTCCAAGATGTGAAGATAACTGTCCCATCGAGTCGCCCAAGCGGTATTGGAAGCCTACACAAAACAGAGGAAACATCATCCATGGTCAGTTGTCAGATGTCTCAACCCCTCTCTTTTATGCCTATCTTTGGATTTACCCGCTGCTATTTTTACTTACAGTCCAGACGACATCGTATGTGTAGGCCACCTTGTCGTTGCCATCGCCCTTCAGATGGAAGGATACATCTTTATCATCGCATACAGCCTTCGTTTCGCCAGCGGTGAGTGTGTGGTCTTTGCTGGAAGGGTAGACCAAGACGCCAACGACACGATTCTTGCCATCAGGTCGCTTGTGGAAACGTACGTCGATCACCAAGTGGTTGTTGAGAGCAGGTTTCCGATCGGCCAGTGTCCCCAATTCGAAGCCAATGCGACTGAAGGTTTCGCCGGTGTGTTCATCCTTGACATCGTAAGAGAGAGGTAAGCCATCGACAATGCCGTTAATGCCATATCCATCAGTGATAAGCTCGTTAATGAATTCAGCATCTTGAGAGGGGATCTTGTCCGTCACACACAGCAAGTTACATTTCGAAGGTCGGCCCATATTTAACTACCAATGATACAAAAATAGAAGGGAAATAAAAAGTTGTATAAGCCCAAATGGTTTTTGTTTTGCATTGTTCAAAGGGTTTACCTGGAAAGGAGAAGTAAAGATGCGATCGCCAAACAGTATGCTACCTAGACTTTCCGCTTGTTTCTGAAGGCCTTCCTTGGGTTGACAGAAGTGTAGCCGTTCAAAGTAGTAGTCGTAAGATATAACCGATTTCACTTGAGAGTTCGACATTGGTGTTAGGGAATTGACATACAAAGGTACTTCTTCTCCATCGGCGTAATCGTGAGGTGCAACCCCTGGTAAATAAAACGCCTGACTTAGACCGAATAGTAAAGCCAAGACGAAGACGTGCCTAGCGAGCTTTTCCCTTAGCGTCATTGCCGCAAAATAGTGAGAAGAGAAGTCGGATGGTAAAAGAAAAAAGAGATGAGAAAGAAGCAAAGAAGCAAAAGTAGAGCGACAATTATATAAATAGCCCCATTATTTTCAATCTCCGCTCCTTAGTCTCAAGTTAGGCGGAGTTGGAATAAAGTGGATCCTGAAGATCCCTTGTCCTTCTCCTACCAATTAAGCATCCTCATAAATCAAACATGAAGTAAGGAAGATCATCATCATCCATGCGTCATCCATCCATCCAACAATCAATCTACCATCTCGACATCATTTTTGCTTACCTATTGCGTTCTCCGTTAGGCTCGAGATTTGTGCCTTTTCTGGATTCAAAATCTACCCTGCTCGGGGAAGAACCTACGTCCGCATCGATAGCAGGTAATACATTTGACATTGATGACATGCAACCCAACTCAAATTTTGCATCTTCGTAGAGTACGTATATAAAAGTAACAGCCCCGACAATACAACCCGATCGAACCTACGAAAAACGTCAACCCAGAGACTTATTAGCTTTTTTTTTTTTGCCCCTGTAGACCTTCCGCTTCATAAATGGCAAGTCTGAATCTTACTTCCTTCAACGTTTGAATCCCCGCAAGATTCGATGGACCACCATTTACCGTCGTCTCAACAAGAAGGGTGTTACCGAAGAAGTCGCTAAGAAGCGTTCTCGACGCACTGTCAAACATGAACGTGCCATTGCCGGAGCCTCCTGGGATGCCATCCGGGCCAAGCGTAACCAAAAGCCTGATGCCCGTGCTGCTGCTCGTCAAGCAGCCATTGCCAAATCAAAGGAATCCAAAAAGGCCGCCCAAGCTGCCAAAAAGGCCTAAACTATCCTCTTACCCCACCTTAGCTCTTCCTCTTCTGTATGATATTTTAACCTCCGCTGTCATGCGAAAATAAAAACCCCTGATTTTGCACCACTTGCAGCCTCAAGAAATTCAATCTCCGCTTCGGGCCACAAATGATCCCTTTCCTAAATCCTTTACTCTTGCTTCTTCTTTATTTCTTCATCACTTTTTTTCTCTTCCATCGACATTGGCACCGCACCACAAACCTCTCGCCCTCTATACAGCAACATTAAACGTCGCACGCAGGGCAAGTCTTTTCAGCATTCTGTCCACCTCTCTCTTACATTGCTAACACTAACATTTTACATTATTGCTCTTCTTTTTCTTAAGTGATCGAATGGGATGGCAACGGGTATAGGCTTTCTGGTCTCAGGACTGGATACACATGTGAATGCATTAGGGATTGGACGAAAGGGATTACTTAAAACATGGAACCTTCGCAATTTTTTTAGGTGCACTTCCATTCCATTGTAGAACCTCGTAGCCATTGCTTAACATCACTACTCGCTTACCTACTCCCTTTTCCCCACTACCACAGACACTTTTGGCACTGCCGGCCAGCTCTCCCCTCCCTTGATTCTCTTGGTCATGACATTAGGTTAGTCATTCCAAGTCCTGCACATATCTTCACAGTCTCCATCCCCCCCATGTAGTTTCAACATAGCCTCTCATTCACCCAATAAAACTTAATTGCACCCATCCCCATGACTATCATCTTTATTCTTAGAGTCAAATTTGAGTGAAGGAACCGAGATTCCGCTTCTGCTGCTCTGACTCGACTTGTGTACAACAAAATTTTCACTCTGTTTAACTTTTCGACTTGACTTATTTGTCTTTTGAACCATTTCTAAAGACGCACACTGTGTTCCTGGCACCAAAAAAGCTGCCGAATTTTTTCAACCGCCGCGTTTTCGAAAAGTGAAAAAGGATTCATGGCTCTACTCAAGCAGGGGAATGGTGAAAGCCTGTGATGTGGAACGGTCATTAGCCGACTGAATGACCTGCCTCGAAACTTTAACGGTCCACTCAGGAAAGCCATACGAGCAAGCACATCCCATTAGAATTGAGATTCAACCACGCTGTAATGTGGACCCCATGGCTCTACTCAAGCGGGGGAATGGTGATAGCCTGTTGTCGTATCAGGCATCATAGAGGATGGTTAAAATGACTCAAGAAGGTGAATTTTAGACGATTCATCATAAAAGAGCATTGCCTCCTTTATGTGAGAAGTTACATAAGCTATTATGTGTTTACATGCATAAGAAAAAGAAATAAAAAGTAATAGGCAAACTATCTCACAGCAGAAGTAAAAATACAGAAAGTAGGGATCGCCCATTTTCTGTCATTGAGCTGTCAAAGATTCAGGGACAGAAAAAATCATTTTCAAACCCCGATCTTTTTTTCTGGATCTCGAAGTTGAACTCCCGCTGAGGATTCAATGGCGAGATAGCGGAATCTATAACACTTCCTCGGATAAGTGATCATAGAAGATTCCATCAACACAAGTATCTTTCGTAATCAAGTAAAACCTTCTACACATGTTATGACCGAATGTCTACGTAGAAGAAACATCATGATCAAGTCAATCACCCCAGCTTAACATCACATCATGGCTAATACATCACCCATCCTCTAGTATAAATAGTTCATTCCTTTTCTTCTTCTAAAACGCTAATCAATAAACTAATAAGAGTCCTCACTTATTGGTTTGTTTCTTTTTTATTTATCACAAAATCCCCCCTATACTACACCTGTGATGGTGAACGGTCATTAGCCTAGTGAATGACCTGCCTTGAAACTTTAACGGTCCGCTCAGGAAAGCCGTACGAGCAAGCCCGTCCAACTAGAATTGAGATTCAACCACGCTGAAATGTGGACCCCATGGCTCTACTTAAGCGGGGGAATGGCGATAGCCTGTGATGTGGAACCGCCATTAACCTACTGAATGACCTGTCTTGAAACTTTAACCGTCTCCTCAGGAAGGCCGTGCGAGCAGGCACATCCCATTAGAATTGAGATTCAACCACTTTGAAATGTGGACCCCATGGCTGTAACAAGCACAGGCTATCACCCTTCGCCTTT
>LT554417.1:90149-102778 GCA_900079185.1 Absidia glauca
ATATGGGCAAAGATTTGGTGCGCTTTTATTAGTAATTTGGACTACGAGATTCTACATTGGAATGGGAGTGCACCTAAAAAAAAAATTGCAAGGGTTTCCCCATGTTTTTTACATTTGAAAATTTTAAAAAAAGCCTTTTTAGGCGACATGAGGTAGTGGTGGAGTCGTCATTAGCATCGTCGTTGTCCCTATTGCCGTCGTCATCGTCGTAGCCGATCTAGTGCCAAAAGAAAGAGGAACGATGCAAAAGGTGAAAAGTTAGTAATGGTAAGCAAAATATGAACATGACGTGAGAAGAGGAGAGTTACCGTTCGTTCGTTCGTTTGTTCGTTCGTTCGTTTGTTCGTTTGACGTCGTGGAGTAAAGAGAATGACAATGGAGGCAAAAAAGTAATGACGAGGGGAAGAAGGAGCAAAAATGAAGGATGGGCATAAAAAAGTTCTTGTAGTCAAGTCGGGGTTTGAAATCTAGAGTGCATAGACACACATTGTTGAAGGAGTGTGTGGGCAGGGTCGGCTTTATCTTCATTTCAAGTTGAGTCCCATCTATGACCGGGACTGAAGTCAGAGACTCAGAGAGTCCCCCGCCATGTAAGTCCTTATTGTCAGCAAAATTCAGGATACGCAGGTTGGTTCGTCCGGATGGTTCTGTCTGTAGCATTCCCCCCAAAATTAATTCACACTCCGCCCTTTCCAGCTCCTGTGTGTATAGCTATCGGTCAAGACTTGGCGTACCCGTGCATGTCAGAGTATCCCCAATGACTGGAACTTGTTCAAAAGAGTAAAATCATGTAGATGGTTTCAAGTAGTTTTTATTGACTGCATGAGATTATGGTTAAGCTAAATCTAGGACTTGCCATGAGGTGACTAATCAAGTGTAATGAGCTACGGAATGAAGAAAGGGAGAAGTGGTCAGTAGTGCTAAAAGTATCAGTGGTGGTGTGCACACCAATTAGGCCAAGGAATGAGGCGCATCAAAAGTACCTTAGCAAGTGTATCTACCATGCAAAGGTGAGTGCACCTAAAAATTGCGAGAGTTTCCGACTTTCCCCATTTTTTCGTAATATCTTGCGTCCAATCCCTATTCTAACCACTTGTGCATCCAGTCCTGGTCCCAGAAAGCCTATATTCGTTGCCATCCATTTGAATCTACTGAGAAAAAGAGAGAAATGGATAAAGATGTTAATGTTAATCATGGTAAGGCAAAGAAGGACAAGATGGTGAAAAGGAGGGACCTACCCTGCGTCTAGCGTTTAAGGTCATTGTATAGAGGGCATGCTGTTTGTGGTGCGGTGCTAATGTCGATGGAAAGAAAAAAAGTGATGAAGAAGCAAAGAAGAAACAAAGAATAGGATTGGTGGGAGATTTGATTCTTTGTAGTCAAAGCGGAGTTGGAATATTTGGAGCATGAGGCAGCCCATGCATAATCAGTCATCGTCCGTGCCTCAAAAGAGCAAAGTGCATTCATGTCAGAGTTCCCATAAGCGTTTTTATTCTACATAGCCCTACAAATGTGGACGCTACACATATAAAACATACAAGGAGAAAGAGAGAAGGTAAAAGATAAAAAGTGGGGTGGGTGTAGGGGGGATCTAACAGTAGGTGGGTGGCGGGGTTTAATGCTGGCAAAACCAACAATCAGAAGCCACTGTTCACGTTAGGCGAAGACGAGGGGTCAGTAACACTGGCAGCAGTATCTGGATTAACAGCACACATCCAAATACGAGTCTTGTAAATCTTGAAGAGTTCACGGACCTATGTCGGAAAAGACAATGTATAAGCAACATCCCACACTCTCTTCTGTTTCATTTTTACCAATTCGCGGAAATCATTGCGGCGGTCAGAGACAAAGAAAAACGTGAGCTTGCGACGATCCCTATTAAGAGCAAGTACAAGGAAAAAAAAGAGAGGTGAGACCTTCTTCATTGTGTACAGTGAGTTAGACTTACCATTGATATTCGGCATCCACCACAGTCATAGGCAAGTTTCGCATCTTGGTTTTCTGTTGACAAAGGGCCAGCGCACGCACTTCATCCTGTCCCTTCTCCAGTAAAAGATTGATTTCGTCCGGAGTCGCCAATCGATACAGTCGTTTGATGTGCACATCCTTGGGTTTGTCGTTGCTACCGTCGTCTTCAGGCAATACCTGTTGTTGTTGGAGTTTTTGCGATACCAGCTGTTCCACCTTGTCGACCGTCAGCGCATCGCTCGTCACCTTTCCAAGGTCCTTCCCCCGGTCACCTTCCACAATCACCAAATCGCCCGCTTGGAACTTGACTGGCGCCATACCTTGTTCTGAAGGGACGTAAAAGTAATCCACCCGCCCTGCCTTGAATTCGACCGAGTAGAGTGCCGTGTAGTCGGGTAAGCGTTGTAAAGCAATGCCTTTGCCTGCATCACGGAATGGGCCGTTCGACGTCATGTTGGTGGATGGTTGGTGAGCCTGCTGCTGTCGTTGCCGCTGCTGTTGCTGCTGTTGCTGTTTTTGTAGCTGCTGTTGATGCTCTGCATCAAAGTATTCTTCATGGTGTCGGTTCAGTTGGATGGGTTGAGAGTGAGACTGTTGCGACATGGGGTGGGGATGCAGCTGTTGTTGTTTTTGTTGTTGCTGTTGTTGAGTAGGGTAGCCGCCAGGGGTCATCGAGGGATGTTGTCCATAGGCGTCCGATCCTGGGCCACGAATGCTTGTATTTTCCAATTGTTCCGAAAGTTGCTGTACCTGATGAGGATGGTGTGGTTGATTCAGCGAATGACGTCGTTGTTGGAGAAGGTTGTAGCTATTACTGTAAAGGGTGAGTTAGTATGATCGCTATGGCTGGCTATCAACCCATGTATGACTATACCTTTGATCAGGGAAAGTGTAATCGTTCCCATGAGACTGAGAGAGTCGACGTTGTATCAGCTCCAATCGTTCCCTATCTCCCATTGACATTTGTGGGTATGCGCTTGGACCAGATGTAGTGGCACCTGAAGTAGTAGATGAAGACCCATCACCAAAGAATCGAGAGGATCGTCTGCGTTGCTGAATCAGATCGTCATGTTGTTCTGATCCACGTCGTAATTGTCGACTGAGTAAAGCGGCATGTTGGGAAGGTGAAAGGAGGCCAAAAGCCGCACCAGAGGATTGTGAACGCGCACGCCAGCGAGCAGCATTTGATTCTTGATCGAGCAGGTCACGTATCATATCATCTTCGTCGTCGTCTTGTTCTTCTTCCATTGTAGCCAACGAGTTTCTGTATCCATACGACATGGAAGTTGCATTGGTGGCATTGTAGAGATGTTGCTGATGTTGCTGTTGCTGTTGCTGTTGTTGTTGTTGCTTTTGGCTGTGTGTTCCAGGAGGATCGTCATAGTCGTCATAGCCAAAGAAGGTTGGATCTTGACCTACAGAAAAGGAAAGACTCCGTTGTTGGCGCATAATTGGTTCGATGGAGACACCTGGAAGCATAGGTACAGATAAGATGCTGTTATCGTAAGTGAAGGAGAGCCGATGGTGAGGAGCATATGGAATATCGTCGACAATGACTTCAGGAGCTGGTGCACCGGGTGGAACCATTGGCGTGGTAGAGTAGGAGGATTTGCGCGCTTCGGTGTCAAATATACCTGGCCCTTCCCATTGGAATCCACCAAAAGAGCCCCATTGAGATGGATCCAGCGAAGGTCGTCGTCCACCAGGAATATCCACAGAATTTGGGGTAGGTGAGGCTGCTGGACTTGGCTTGTCAGTGGCGTTGTTGCTATTGCTGTTACTGTTACTGCTTGTTGGTGCCGCTAAACTGCCGCGTCGAGAGGGACTTCCCACAACTTTCCATGCTTCATCAGTCGAGGTAGCGTTGACGCCTGGAATACCAATGGGTCCTGTTTCGTCCGCCTACCGTCGATGCCAAACAAAAAGATTCAGTTTGCATATTGCAACCCTTTTCGTGCCATACAAACATACCTTTTTGGTTGAGCGTGCCCCACTATTGCCATTGTCGTTGCTATTCTTGACGTCGTTGTTCTATAAAGAAGCGGTAACAGTGACAACAATAGATGGTTAGTCAGGTAGACAAGATTGGCGACGGGGTCATTCCCACTATACCTGAGGCATGGCGTATTAGCAAAACGGTCGAGTATATACTATAAGGTGAGCAAAAGCAAGAAGAGTCAACACTTGTCTTTCAAAGAGTACTTCTTTCGCCATCCTACCTTTTTAAAGTAATCTATAGATGGAGAAGAGAGCGATTTGGTGGGTGACACTGGAATCACCACAAGGGACAGAAAAAAGGTGTTAATGAAACCGCCAAGCCAAATATTACAAAGTGTTAGAGATGCCTACCACTTCTATGTTGCTTTAATAACTGTACAATCTAATATCCCACCAGAGAATGAGTGTCAATGATGTCTAAGAGTATAAAAGTGTTCGTCAAATGGGGAAGCGGGAAGGATGTGAGAAAAAAGAGTGAAAGAAAAAGGGTGGGTTGAAATTGAACCAGTAAGAGGGTGACTGGGGAACGGAGTTTCAATCAGCCGAGGACCCCCTCCCTTTCTCCTTGCCGCGCATCGCGCATTGTCGGAGTTTACATTCTACAGTAGGGAGATGCCTATCTCTTTGTTCTGCTACACACGATGCTACAAGGTCCATTTCTCATTGATGTTCCATTGTCAATCTCGAAAAAGTATGTGCTTTGTTTTATAAATAGCTGAGCCACATTTTGATGGTACCCCCTCATGTCTTTTACACATACTTACAATGCAGTGTATCAACATCCCCTCTCCTCCGTCTCACCCAAACGGAAGTAACAAGAAACAGAGTCAGGACAACACAAATAATCTCAGTTCTACCCATATAAACTCGATTGTCTTACTATCACTTGCAGGAAATAGGAACACCTAGGACTTGGCACACCGGTGATTTGACAGCCCCTTTATTTTCAACTCCGCTCTCCTACAATAACCACTTTTCCCGCCAATTCTTATTCTTTGGTTCTTCTTTCCTTCTTCATCACCTTTTTTCTTTACTTCGACATTAGAAACGTACCACAAACAAGTAACGCTCTATACAACGACCATGAACGACGAGACAAGCGCACGGTAACTCTCTCCTTCTAACCAACTTGTCCATCTTTGTCTTACCATGACTAACGCTTGCCTTTTGCATCATGGCTTTCTTTTTTCTTTGTAGATCGAATGGGATGGCAGTGGATATAGACTCTCTAGTAGCAGGACTGGAGGGAAATGTGGTTAGATTCGGGATAGACGCAAAGGATTACGAAAAACATGGGGAACTCTGTCAATTTATTTTCTTAGGTGCACTCCCATTCCATTGTGGACTGTGTCGCCACTGTCCTTTTAAAACCTCCTATTCCTTGCCCTACATCCTTTGAACAGTACCACAGACTCTTTTGGCCCCGCTGACCAGCTTTCCTCTTCTTCATTCCCTTGCTCATTACATTAGATTAGTCATTCCAAGTCTTGTACAGTACAACCTTCCCAATCTCCCCTCCATATAGCTCAAACATAGCCTCAAACACTCAATAAAACCTACTTGAAACCATCTCCATGACTAACGTCTCAATTTATTGGGCCAAGGTTGAGCGAAGGAACCGAGATTCCGTTGCTGCTGCTCAGGTTTGACTCGGATTTTTGTGTAGAGTAAGAATATCACTCTGTGTCAAGTGTGCGAATGAACGAATATCTCTTTTTGACTTGACTACTTTGCATTTTGAACTATATACACACAAGCACCATGCGTTCCTGGCGTCCTCCAGTTCAGAAAACCAAAAAAGGTGCCGATAATTTCAAACGCCGCTTTTTGAAAAAATGATGGTCCATCACCCATGAAAAGTGCCACTTTTCTTGGACAAGGCTTTTCTCAAGAAATAGATAACAAACCTTACCTCAAATTTTACACGAAGACAGTAGTGCTTTGTATCTACAGGACAATGTTAAGGATGTTGGGTTTTGGTGGATTATTACCAACTTTAAGACCACTGAAATCAACCGCTGTTTTAAGACCTTCTTGTAGTGTTTAGAGAAGCATGCAGCACATGTATACTTCAAATTTGATATCTTTCAATAGATAGTTACTTTCTCTTGTTCCTTGTGGAATTTGAAGATGGGTTATCCATCCGGAGTGTGCAAAACAGGGAAACTTGTCCCAAAATTCAAAAATGGAAATCGTAAATTTGAAAAAAAAAAAGTCAAATGGGTTTAAAGGCCGCCCGCCCACTTAATTTCACATGCCTTTTTCAAACTCTCGTGTGCCTGTCAGAGTTTCCAAGAAGACTAGAGCATGTTCAAAAGAGTAAAGTTACGGAGATGATCAAGTAAGCTTTATTGACTGATTGAGACTATGGTTAAGCTATTGTAGGACTTGCTGTGGAATGACTAATCTAGTGTATTGAGCTACGGATTGAAGAAAGGGAAAGCCGGTCATCGGTACTAAAAGCATCAGTGGTAATGTGTAGATGGACTGGTCCAAGAAATGGGGCATTTCAGAAGTACAATGGCAAAGGAATCTACAATGAAAAAGTAAGTGCACCAAAAAAAAAAATTCAAGGGTTTCCCCATGTTTTTACATTTGAAAATTTTTAAAACAGCCTTAATGGGCGATGTAAAGCAGTGCTGGAGTCGTCATCATTTTTATCGTCGTCGTTATCGCCGTCCTCATCGTCGTAGCGAATCTAAAGTCGAAGGAAAGATGAAAGATGTGAAAGGCACTGTTAGTCATGGTGGCAAGAGATGAACAGGATGAAAAGAAGGGGAGTCTTACCGTTTTTTCGTCGCCGTTCGTCTTTCGTCGTCGTCGTCGTCGTTGGTATTTCGTTGTCGTTCGTAGTACGATGCTAATGTCGATGGAAAAATAAAAGTGCTGAGGAAGCAAAGAAGAAGCAAAAGAATAGGATTGAAGGAACAGTAATTCTTATAGCCAGGGCGGGGTTTGAAATTTTCGTGAAGGTGCAAGCAGGCCAAGATTTCCCCACACAGACGGCGGGGCTCAAAATGAAAATATAATAGGAGCTGAGCTATTTTTTTCCAAATGTCGCTCTTCTTCCACATCGACAACGGCCCCGCCATCCCACTATGAATGCTAGTCGATGCTTACTCCAGAAGAGACCAATATCTGCTTCATCAAAAGTTTGGAGCACCACCATACGAATGCCAGAACTTCGACCCTCATCCGCACCCATTGTCACACCCATCCTCGACATTGAAAAGGCCAGCGATCTGGTGACTGATGTCTTTCGAAAACACAAAGGGCACGTTTTGGTTATCACTGGTGCAGGTAAAAACTCGTTATATCTCCGATGTAAGTGCATGTCACTGTTTTACTGATGACCTGCTTTTTCCATGATGGCGGTTTCTTTAGGGATCAGCACCGATAGCGGTGAGCTTTGAAATATGTGTCTCTTAACCTTGTTTGACTGAATCCTCGTACTTTGCTATCTATTAGGGATACCTGATTATCGTGGAGCTACTGTAAGTACTTGCTCCATATTCTCTCTCTCCTGACTGAATCGATTTTATTTTGTGGTTGGTTGGTTTATAGGGAACATATGTGCGAAACCCCAAACACCGACCGATACTCTATCATGAACTGATAGCCAGCGAACAATTCAGACGACGATATTGGGCAAGAGGCTTCCTTGGGTGGGACGATATGGCAAAGGCACGACCAAACGCATCACATCTAGCACTGACATCTTTGGCAGACGGGCATTTACAAAACGTCATTACCCAGAACGTCGACCACCTACATCATTTTGCTGGAACACCAGCCGATCGCATTGTGGAATTGCATGGCACCCTTCACCGCGTGGAGTGTATAGAATGTAGGCATACAGTGGATCGGACTGAATATCAACATCGACTGATCGCGCATAACCCGGATTGGGCGGCATACAAAAGGAACTTGGCAAAGGGTGACAAGCCCGTGGTGAACCCCGATGGTGATGTGGAACTCCCTGGCAACGTCTCATACGAACACTTTAGTATTCCCTCCTGCATCCAATGCTCAAGCACTATGATGAAGCCCAAGGTCATCTTCTTTGGTGAAAGTATCCCTCAAGATATCCATGTGGCCGCTGAATCCATGGTGCACCAATCTCAAGCTGTCCTTTGCATCGGTACGTCTCTGTCAACTTACTCTGGATATAGGTTGGTGCGACTTGCCAAAGAACTCGGGAAACCCATTGGATTGCTGACTGATGGCGCTACTCGGGCGGATGATATCTGTACTTTCAAGGCTTCGGTGAGATGCATGCCAGTCTTAGAACGTGTAGCATCCAGCCTTTTATCATAGACTTAGTAGATAGATAGACTAGATAGATCTTGTTAAAATAAACCGTCGTCTTGATTTTGGACCTGGTTACCGGTGTAAGTCGGAGTTTGAAAAGTGTTTTGCAAGCAAATAAAGATGGAACTTTTTGTCGTTTCCCAATTTGCGTTTCTCTTTTGCTTCTTTATCCTTTTGCATCAGGAGTGGCTACCCTCCAACCAGTATCTTCCTAAATTCACTACTCATTGATCACCAGCACATTGATAACGCTCACGAACGTAATCACATCCAACTCATGGTGGGACAACACACTATAGCGACAAGGTTGACTCCAAACTGCGAACGCCGTTCGATTCCACTCGACTTTACCACGCTACCAACAAGAGACGCTACATCACACATACGTCATCGTATACATGGAATGAAAGAAGCGCCAACGTACCATCCAACAGTAGAAGAATTCAACGATCCCCTCAACTACATTCGACGAATTCGAAACGAAGCTGAACAGTACGGAATCGCCAAAATCATACCGCCAAAACAATGTCAGCCAGACTTTTGCTTGGATACCGAGGTTAGTTGACTACCGCCAAGGCAAGAAAAAATTTGATGCTATAGAAATCTAAAAAGCCCTTCTTTCTCTCTTTGATTCTAGTCCTTCCACTTTACGACAAGGATGCAACAGGTGAGCCGTACAAAAGGGGCAATGAAGGACTCGGCCAATGTGGACTATGTGAAACAAATATTCGCTCATAACATGTTGATGGGAAAGAGGACGAAGCTCCCTCTAATTGGCTTGAAAATGATCGACTTCTACAGACTAAAAACAGCTGTGGAGCGTAGAGGTGGCTACGAAGCGGTAAGTAAAGGGAAAAATTATTCTGAGAGACCATCGATGATCACTAATGTATTATTTCCTATGATTAGGTGTGTGCACAAGAAAAATGGACTGGCATTGCCTCTGAATTTGGATGCTCACCCGATGACGCAGGGCTTCTTGATACAATCTACAACAAGTGGGTGATTCCGTATGAACTTTGGCTGGCCAATCAACCGGCGGACAAGAAACAATTGTTGTGTGATCATTTAGATTGTAAGTCATCATCATCATCACTCCCTTGGTGGCAATCCACAGCCTAAGATACTAATCTTCTCATAAAGATTTCGATAGTCTATGCGAAAAATGCCCAGATGAAGCATCCGAGAAAGTCGTACACTGCGATGGCTGTAACGCGTGTCTTCATTTGGCCTGTTTGGCGCCGGTATCATGCTCTATCCCAATCGGCCCGCTTTGCCCTAGTTGCATGTCTGGTCCTCCTGGTTGCTATGGTGCTGGACAAGCCTACAACTACTCACTCTCCGAATTCCAGGCTTTGGACAGCAAATTTAAACGTGATTGGATCTCCAAAAAAGGCTCGAATTTGGTCCCTGAAAAAGTGTGTGAAGAAACATTTTGGCGTACGGTGGAAGATCCTTCTGAAACTTGTCAAGTGGAATATGGTCAATACAAGTCCCAAAACAACAGGTACGTTCAAAGTTAACATCGGGAAGGATACAAGTAGTGACCCCTTACTTTTTGTCATCAGTGGCATCGCCTTTAACAACAATAGTTCCTGGAACTGGAGCAAGATCCCCACACTCCCCGGTGTTTTTAATTCTCATGTCAAATCCAACATTGATGATATGGCTTCGCCTTGGTTCTCTATTGGAATGTGCTTCTCGGCGTTCTCTTGGCATACTGAAGATCAATACGCTTACTCTATGGAATATATGCATTTTGGGGACACAAAGACTTGGTACGGGGTGCCTGGGGCTGGTGCCGAAAAGGTGGAAGCTGTCATGCAAAAGATGACCCCTGAAGTACGGAACCTGCAGTCTGAACGCCCTTTACACACATCTCCTATGCTCAATCCTGGTACTCTCTTGGAAGAACACATCCCTGTATATGCTATCGATCAAGGTCCGGGTGAATTCGTACTGACCTTCCCTAAGGCCTATCATTCTGGATTCAATCATGGGGTAGGTATCAATCAAATGGAGCGGAGTTAACTATATAAATTTGATGCTAATGAACCTGTCTTCTTGCTTATAGTTTAATTTTTGCGAACAGATCAACTTTGTAACTGCTGACTGGATACCTTTTGGACTTGAATGTAATCAACGCTACCGGGAAAATCGTCGACAGCCGTACACCTCGATGGACGATGTATTGGTCTCTCTTGCCAATGCATTGCCTCACTCTGATACTGACGAGATGGTCAAGGATGGACTGGTGTATATGCGACATCAACAGCTTTTCGAACGACGGAAGATAATGGAAATGTACCCTCGGATCAAGATTCGGCAAACCAACGGCTCTCATGATACACAACTACAATGCTTCTATTGCCACCAATATACCTCTATGTCATACTTCACTTGCTCTTGTACTAAGGCGGTGTCATGTTTCGATCATATGGACAAGGTAAGAACACAGAGACAGTTTTAGGACTTGAATACGACCTAATTTACCTTTGATCTAGATCTGTACCTGTGATCCTACAAGCAAAACTATGTACATAAAATCTGACGATGGTGTACCTTTTGGACTACCTGCCATAGGGATCAAGCCAGGCCCCCTACTACCGGACTGGATCGACGTGGCCCGTGCAATCGCAGCTTTTGACAACACTGACAACATTGAACCACTCAAGAATGTGCTCTGGGATGCGGTAAACGCGGGTGCATCAAAACGTGAATGGAATGAATTGGAGCGTTACATCGATCTTCTTCAGCAATGGGAAGACAAATCAACATCATTCTTCGATGCTCATCAACTATTACAACAACATCGACAAGAAGGTACTGCTTTGCCGGAAGACCTAAGGTTGGCCGATCTTACTTTACTTCAAGATATACGATATCACCTTCAAGGAGCGTCAAATCTATCATGGAATTCACCAACCGTCGGTCGCCTGGAAACTCTCGTCGAAGAAATCATAGCGCCAGCAAAGCAACACAAGCAACAGGTCGACACTGATGATCGATGTATGCAAGAACTTGAACCTAAGGCCATGGCATCGCCTCCAAACCTGAATGCACTAGTGGACATACCTGACTCTAATCAAAAGTATCAAACGGCGCCGCTACTCAAGAAACTTCTCGGGGAAATGTGGTCTACTCGGGCGTATGGTCTCTTGCCTAATTATCGTACAAAAAGATCGGCTCCGAAGCTTCGAGTGTTTGATGTGGCTACTAATAGGTTTCGACCCGTGACTATTGACGATCTGGACGAACTAATCGAGGTGGACGACGACATACCGACAGATCCTGGTGTCATGCAAGAACTCTTAAATCTCCGCTCCAAGATGATATCCTGGTTTGTCCCTTTTGAACAGACGATGATGCAATGCCAGCAAGAGCAACTTCTTCATCGACCCATGGATCAAGATGTATACGCCCTCAAAAAAAGTGGCTCGCGAACGATCCCTGTATTACTTAGGCAAAAGGAAACGGCAAAATTGGATGACGAGCTTCGACGACTCGACGACTGGAGGCTTAGGTTGAAAGCGCTACTGGTGGGTGACCTCGGTGATATGGCCATCCTGGAGCCGACGTTGCAACGGATGCACCTCGAAGTGGATCGTGCGACTGTAGAAGACATCAACCTTATCAACAAGACGACGGGTGACAACAGCAATGCCTTGGACAGCGAAGGTGGCGGACAACAAGCATCATCAGCTCTTGACGAACACTTTTGTATCTGCAGGGACGGCGAACAAGGATACATGCTTACTTGCGACAAGTGTAAAGAATGGTACCATGGTGATTGTGTGAACATTGTGCCTGAAGAATTCGACCCCAAGGTGCCCTTCATCTGTATCGTCTGTGACCCGTCCTTTGACATTGATTATTTGAACGCCCGCCCCAATTTTGAATCTCTGTGCGACCTCATGAACGATGCCCAAACTCTCAATGTGATTTGCCCACTCGTTGTTGTCTTGCATCAAATTGTGACCATGGTGCTGTCCTTCCGTGATAAACTATATGCCGACTTCAAGCGGAATCCTGTGTACAGAAGAAGGGGTGTCAAAATGGTCAATCACTTCCGGCGGATCGTATTTGGTCTTCCTGTCGAATTGTCTCCTGAAATGATTTTCTTGGAAAAGAAAATGGTTGAAACTCGACCAGGCTGGAAATCGAAACACCTTAAAAAATTGCAGCAACGACAGAAGCAACAACAGCAGCAACAACAGCAGCAACAACAGCAACAGCAACAGCAACAGCAACAACAGCAGGAGCAGCAACAACAGCAGGAGCAGCAACAACAGCAGGAGCAGCAACAACAGCAGGAGCAGCAACAACAGCAGGAGCAGCAACAACAGCAGGAG
>LT554417.1:105111-128536 GCA_900079185.1 Absidia glauca
TTGGGGCATGAGACCAATCAAAGCCGCCTAAAAGTCAAGCGTGAGGCCAGCAGACTGTTCATAAGCCGCCTGTATAACCATTCCAACTCAAGCCTGTAGCGCTAAACACAGGCCTGTAGCCTTGAACGCAAGCCTGTAGGCCTAAACTCAAGCGTGCAGGGCTAAACTCAAGCGTGCAGGGCTAAACTCAAACGTGCAGGGCTAAACTTAAGCCTGTAGCGCTAAACTCAAGCCTCTAGGGCCAGTAGATTTCATTCGCCGACTTTTGGAAAAAGGACAGGGAACCCCCTCGGAAAAAGTTCCATTTTTCTTGCATCTCTTTTTTCTCCTGAATGAAGTCGACAACATGCCTTCAAATTTAACATGGATCCAGATGATTGTTTCCTCTTTCGATTGATACTATAAGCGCCTGGTTTTCTTGGATATATTGCCAACTTTCGAGTCGCTCCAATCAGTCGCTTTTTTACGGCTAATTTGAGCGTTCACAACCCCAAAGAACATACGAATGCATGTTTCTTAATACCATTCGACCGCCAACCATTGCATTGTATTGCCTGAAAATTTGAGGGTGGGTTGTCTATCTCAGTTCTGAGAAAAAAGTCATTCTTTCCAAAATTATGCATCTCAAATTTTCAAATTTCGATCGATTCTCGAAATTGTTAAACCCCGCCGAAGGGTCAACCATTGGCTGCCAAACTCAAGCCTGGGGCATCAGGCCAATCAAAAGCCGCCTAAAAGTCAAGCGTCAGGCCATCAGACGGTTTATACGGCGCCTGTAGCGCTAAACTCAAGCCTGTATCGCTATACTCAAGCCTGTAAGCGCTAAACTCAAGCCTACAAGGCTAAACTCAGGCCCATTGGGCTAAACTCAAGCCTGTAGCGCTTGTAGATTTTAATCTCCGACTTTTGGAAAAAGGACAGGGAACCCCCTCGGAAAAAGTTCCATTTTTCTTGCATCTCTTTTTTCTCCTAAATGGAATCGACAACCTGCCTTCAAATTTAACATGGGCCCAGATGTGCATTTTCTCTTTCGATTGATACCATGAGCGCCTGGTTTTCGTGGATATATTGCCAACTTTCGAGCCGCGCCAATCAGTCGCTTTTTTACGGCTAATTTGAGCGAACACCGACTCATAGGACATAAAAGTGCTTGTTTCTTGGTACGAACCGTTAGCTACGCGATGCATCGTGTTGCCTGTCAAATTTGAGGATTGGTTGTTTATCTCAGCTCTGAGAAAAAAGTCATTCTTTCCAAAGTTATGCATCTCAATTTTTCAATTTTTCAATTTTTCGATCGAATCTCGAAATTTTTTAAAACCCGCCGAAAGGTCAACCATTGGCTGCCAAAGTCAAGCCTGTAGCGCTAAACGCAAGCCTGTAGGGCTAAACTCAAGCCTGTAGGGCTTGTAGATTTCAATATCCGACTTTTGGAAAAAGGACAGGGGGTCCCCTTGGAAAAAGTTTCATTTTTCTTGCATCTCAATTTTCTCCCAAAATGGAATCGACACCCTGCTTTTAAATTTAACATGGATCTAGAAGTGCCTTTCATCTTTCGATTGATACAATGTGCGCCTGGTTTCCTTGGATATATTGACAATTTTAGAGCCACTCCATTCAGTTGCTTTTTTACGGCTTATTTGAGCGTTCACAGATCCATAGGACATAAAAGTGCGTGATTCTTCGTACAATTCGACCGCCGAGCGTTGCATTGTGTTGCCTGTTAAATTTGAGGATGGGTTGTCTATCTCAGTACTGAGAAAAAAGTCATTCTTTCCAAAATTATGCCATTTGGAGAAAGGACAGACCCTGGAAAAAGTTTTACTTTTTTGACACTCATTTTTCTTGTGAATGGGATGAACGATCCAACTTAAAATTTGGCATAGACTTAGAAGTGCTTTTTATCTATCGACGGATACCAAGAAAGCCTAATTTCCTTGGATGCCTTGCCATTTTTGATATCACTGCGATTAGTCGGTTTTGGGGGAACTTCTCGTAGCGTTCACGGCCGCACACAAGGTAAAAGTACTTGTTTATGGGTATTAGTCGATAGATGTGCACTTTATCGTGGTGCCTGTGAAATTTGACGGTGGGTCGTCTATGTCGATTTTGAGAAATAAGCAACTCTTTTATAAACCATTACTTCATTGCTTTATGCAGACTTCGGCCTGCTATCTTGACCCTAACACTTACTTTTCTCCTGCGTAATCCTATTCAAACTTTGTCTTTTCAATCTGCCTGCGCGGAGAGTTCCCCCTTTTCATGAGGGATGATCCATCCTTTTTTAAAAAGCGGCGTTTGAAAAATTTGACAACATTTTGGTACTCTGAAGTGGCGGGCGCCAAGAACACATGGTGTTTTTGTAAATAAGTTTACTAGCAAAGTAGTCAATTTATTGAGTGAATGAGATCATGCTCAAACTAAATGGGAGCGGGCGAGGGGATGTTATGTACAGGACTTGGAATAGCTAACCTAATGCCATGACCAATAGATTAAGGGAGGGGAGAGCTGGTCAGCGGTGCTAAAAGTGTCAGTGGTAGTGATCAAAGTGGAGTAGGCAAACGGGTAGTGATTTTCAGGAGTGCAATGGCTACAGAATCTACAACGGAAAAGTGAGTGCATCTAAAAAGAATTGGGAAGGATCCTCCACATTTTTCGTGATCCCTCCAAGTCCGATCCCTAATCTGAGTACATGTCCCCTATGCCCCGGTGTCAGAGAGCCCATACATGTTGTCATATGATTGGATCTTCTAATGAAAAGAGGAGTAATGATGCAAGAGCCAAATGTTAGTCATGGTAAGACAAAGGTGGACAAGGTATGAGAAGGAGAGAGTTATCCTGCGTTCGTCATTCGAGAGCATTCTATAGAGGGTGAGTCATTTATGGTGGGGTGATATTGTTGATGTAAAGAAAAAACTGATGAAGAAGCGAAGAAGAAGCAAAAAGAATAGGATTGACGAAAATGTGATCTTAATGTCTTCTTTCGCGGAGTTTGAATTCCAGCAAGGCTACAAACCATTCACTGCGGGGAATTTCCTGGAGGGGCTATGGCGATCTATCATTTTTTGACAGTTGTCAAGACAACCCAGAATGGGGTTAGTATTATAATAGGAAAGCACATTGCCATCCACTTTATTTAATTACATGTTAACAGAAGACACTGATGTGTATACTAATAAACCAACAGCATGACATTGTAATTATTGGGTGTCAGTATAAAAGATGGTTGGCATTTCCATACATGGGTTCTCTAGTAGCCATTTCGATTATGAAGTCAAGTCGTATTCCATCAAGGGTATAGCCCTGCTGAGCAATAGATACAAAAACAAGATCATATATCATATATACAGTTTTATTTCAGATGGTACAAGTGTTGAGAAGAGTAGTTACCACAACAAAAGGTAGAGGGAGGGAGGGGTAGGAGATTATGTGTATGAAGAAGAAAAGGACTATGATCAAATGAGAGATATACACATACTACAAAAACTAGACGTCAGGTACGAATACGACAAGGGTGTGAGGGATGATGATGATCTATGTGTATTGGTTGATGTCAATAGGGGTCATTCCATTTTTCATCCACGTGAACTCCGGCCAAGCCTAAAAATAAAACGAGCAGAGAGAAAGGGATGAGTTTAACAGGAACCCCCTGATTCATGCATTCCTTACCCTTGCAAGTACTTTCCCGCGAATCAGCCCCATGGCTACTGGCCCATAGGATCTGGAGTCCGTTGAATTGCTGAGATTGTCACCACCAACCCACACGTGGCCTTGCGGTACCTATAATAGCCACACAGCATATAAGAGTGGTGAGCGTTCCGTCCACAAAGGCGTCGGTTCCCAGTCATACTTACGTCAAAGTATTTTCGATCAGGCACGGTGGGATCCATACAGATATTATCACCAGGCTTGTATAATAAAAAAAAAGAGTGAGGAAGGTTGAAGGTAGATCACATTAAATGGGCATAAAGTTTGTGTTGTTTTCTTTCCCTACCATGCCTATAATTCGTTTCAAAACGGCACGACCTGGTACAGAAGGCGACATGCATACAATAACATCACCTCTTTCCAAAGATTTGAAGTGCTTAGATATGTGTTCCACAAGCATCACATCACCAGTCAAGTTGAATGTCGGTAACATGGAAGGTCCTACACACTAAATGCAAGGGCAAAAGCAGGTTATAACAAGGGCCTGTTTACTTGTGAGAGGATGCTTACAAATGTGAATTCGGCGACATGTTGATTGAATAAATGGGCAAAGCAAGCAAACTGTACAGTTGCTATGGTTCCTTTGAACATGAATCGACCAACGCTTCCCCAATTAGGCATGATGCGGTATCAAGTGGAGAGAAATGATTTGTGAAGTGGAAAGGAAAGTTGCAACAAAAAAGCTGCGAAGCCAACTACCAGTATTTTCATTTGAAACCCCGCTCGGGTTCTGTGGTTTCAAACGCCGCCCTGGCTACAAGAATAACTTTTCCTTCATTCCTATTCTTTTGCTTCTTCTTTGCTTCTTCGACACTTTTATTTTTCCATCGACATTAGAATCGCACTACGAACGACGACGACGACGACGACAAAAGACGAACGAATACGAAAAAAACGGTAAGACTCCCCTTCTTATCATACTGTTCATCTCTTGCCACCATGACTAACAATGGTTTTCACATCTTTTATCTTTGCTTCAACTTTAGATTCGCTACGACGATGACGACGACGATAACGACGACGACAAAAATAATGACGACTCCAGCACTGCTTTTTATCGCCCATAAAGGCTGTTTTAAAATTTTTTCAAATGTAAAAACATGGGGAAACCCTTGAAATTTTTTTTTTGGTGCACTTACTTTTCCATTGTAGATTCCTTTGCCATTGTACTTCTAAAGTGCCCCATTCCTTGACCCAGTCTGTGCGCACACTATCACGGATACTTTTAGTAACGCTTCCTAGCTCTCCCTTTCTGCATTCCGTAGCTCATTACACTAGACTAGTTACTCCATGGCAAGTCCTACATTAGCTTACACCATAGTCTTTTTCCAGTCAATAAAACCTGTTTGAAACCAGCTCCATGACTTTACTCTTTTGAATATGTTCCAGTCTTTTCGAAAACTATGTTATGCATCGGTGCGCCAAGTCTGGACCGACTCCCACAAAAGTTTGAAAAAGGCGAGTGTGTGAAATTAAGTGGGCGGGCTGACTTTTGAAACTTTTTCGATTCCCAGTTGTGAAAGTTCGTGGCAAGTTGCCTTATTTTTCAGGACTGAGATGGATAACTCATCTGCAAATTTTACATGGCACAATATGACATGCATATCTATCGAAAGATACCAAAATTGAAGTACATCTGTGTTGCATGCTTCTCTGCATACTACATAAAGTCTCCAAATAGCGACTGATCTCAGCGACGCCAAAGTTGGCAATTTATCCACCGAAATCCAGCATCCTTAACATCATCCTGTGTATACGAAGCACTACTTTTGTCATGTAAAATTTCAGATAAGGTTTGTTATCGCTTTCATGAGAAAAGCCATGTTCAACAAAAAGGGGTACTTTCATGGGTGATGGTCCATCCTCAAGCGATATTTTTATAGCGCCCTTCGGAGTTTGAAACCCAGTAATGCTGCAAATTTCTTGAAGCTTTAAGCGTCCACCTTTGCCAAAGAAACGGGTCAATGTATCCCTAGTAGACTTCCACAACGACATCCACCCACTTCCTCTGCTACGATCAAAGATGGTAAACTAAAAAATGCTGTTTTATTTGACAAGGGTAAATGACTATCATGATATATCAAACTTGCTGAAGCGGTAACATTGTCCTAACAAAGACTAAACTACACCAAACTAGGCTTTTTTCTGGGATTCGTCCGTAGTGGTGTGAGGTGATGAGTGGGTGTAAGACATGCCAAAGAGACCAGCGATTCTGCCCCAACGGTATTCGATCTGTTCTTGCAGTTGGTCCAAGCGTGTGTTGCGGATCGCCTCCAGTTTTTGAGTCAGGGAATCCACCGAGGTTTTGTTAGCAGCATAAAAGGGAGGCCAGGTGAATAGCCCCAGCATAGCAAAAGTAGCCAATGCATGAAGAGAGATACCAGCAGAGAGTCTCCATACTACATAAAAGACCACAAACCACTAATCCACCCCCACAAACCAACCATCTGTCAGCTACGTTCCACATTGAAATTGTCCTATTTGTATTACCTTTGCACTTGCCATTGAATTTTCAATCAGAACAATTCGTGTGAGCTTTTGTACTATCGAATCCAGATGATCGGCGAGTAGGGCAGTGTTGCGGTGGAGGAAAGCCCGATCCAGTAAGAGCGTTTCAATCGTGCAAAGGTAGGAGCTACAGCATCAGTCAAAGAAGTTAGTCAGGCTTAATGGCGTTCCATTTCACTCCACCGTCCTCTTTACCTGTAGGGATTGACACCAGTACCATTGGCAAAGATCCTCTGGGTTTGAATCGTTGCGTTAACATAGACCAGGTTGACCCCAATGGCCACCGTCAACAGAGCAGAAACCAGTTGGATCAAGGAGTAGAACGCGGAGAGATACAGACAGGCCATAGCGAGTACAAAATAAGCACTTGTTCGGACAGGGGTCTTCCATAAAAGTAGTTTACGTATCTGTTGTTCGACAAGCTTGGCATGTTCGTTCCTATCGTGTTCATCTAGGGCTAAAATAGACAATTAGACCGTGGAATGGGGTAAACATTGAAAATAGATCACTACCTGGAAGACGGGGCTGTCTATTTTCCCTGGAGGAGGAATCGACCTTCGTTGTGGCGTTTGATTGATGGTTGGTGGTGAGAGTGTCAGCAGATTGACCACTACTGGTAGATGGATCCACCTTGCCGTCGTACTGTATACCCACTGCTCGATTAAAGGGATCCGAAATTCCAGATCCAAACATGATTAAAAAGCAAAAGAAAGAAGAAGTGTGAGAAAGAAAAAAAAAAGATCTAAAATGCATATACCGCCACCGATATTCAAACCCCGCCTGTACCTGGCTTCCCCACAGCAAGCATGCATTGAGTAACGATCGTTTATTTGGTAGCCATGCACACCACCCTAGCCATCATCATGATCAAAAAAGTTAAATGGTACTACTCTAAAACTAGGATTAACATACCGCGAGCGGCAGTATCTAACAAAGTAAGGGTAAAAGAAGGGTACAATGCTACAAAACTAGACTAAAAGTGCGTATAGGACGAGGATGAGATCAATGATGACAAGAGCATACAATGGTGGATAGCAGGGGTAAATAGATAAAGGGAAAAAAGAGTTAGAAACAAAAAGGGTTCGGTCGGTCGGCTCCAAAGCAAATAAAAAAAAGCAATCCATTCCCGGTAGATCGAGTTGTTGTGATGCAGCCGCGCAAAAGATCCACACCATAAAAATCAGTCCCCTTGCCTTCTCCACCTTTAGTATTGGGTGTATGCTTGACTGGCTTGGCTGCGTAGATCAAAATCTTGACTAAGGACAGAGACATCTTGGGATTTGTAATCATCAAATGAGAAACCATCTTGGCTCATCAGACCGGAGGAGACAGAAGGCCCATTGCCAGGCACACCACGGTTCGCCATTTCCGCCATCATGCGCAAGCGATCGCTTTGAGACAAGGCCAAGCCCACGGACGATTGACTGTTGTATGTGTTTTGTGATGACATGCTTCCACCCCACCCAAAGGCATGGTTGGCAAACGTCGACGATCCCACCGAGTACGGGCCTTGGCTTTGCGTTTCCATGGCTTGCTTGTAGTTCTTCCGATTAAACACACTTGATTGGGACAGGTCTTGAGAAAAGGGCCCGGTGGCAGAGGGAATAAACGGAATGCTGATCTGAGACGAGGGGATGGACCCAAGGTCGGACGGGATGTAACCAACAGGATCGTGCGTTTGCATAAAGTCTTGACCAAAAGCGCGCATGCCACGACGATCTATAATAGAGAGGGTTAGTAATTAACCCAAATCTCGTCCATTCCATTGTTCATTGACTTACTTTCAGCAGCCAAGGGAGCTCTGGCAAAGGCTTCTCTCGCATCCACTTGGTGGGCAAGGCCTTGGCGGAACTTGTCATCCTTGTTATACGTCTTGCGTGGGCGGTTGAATTGTATCATGGAGACACGAAGGTTGTTGAGCGCACCGTCCACCAAGCATGCCTTTTCCTTGTAGTGGACCAAGAGATGATGCCAAAGAGGGTGTTTGCTGAGGATCTTTGGGTTGCCGAGAATGACCACGCCGTATTTCGCCCGAGTCAAGGCCACATTCAAACGCCGAGGGTCGCTAAGGAAACCAATGCCTTGATGTTCGTTGCTTCGGACACAGCTGAGGATGATGTAATCCTTTTCCCGGCCTTGGAAAGCGTCCACACTAGCCACTTCAATGTCCTTGTAGAGATCCTTGCGCAGAGAGCCATTGAATTGCATATACTGGACAATATACGAGCGTTGGCCTTCATAAGGGGTGACCACGCCGATCTGAGAGGGAAGGATGCCGGATTTCATAAAGCGAGTAACGACCTTTTCACAATTGGAGGCCTCGGTGCGGTTGAGGTAGGAAGTGCCTGAGGTCGAGATTTCTTCGTTGCCAAGGTTCACATAAAACATCATCGGGGTTTCAGGGACGGGCCAAGGGAAGTCCACTTCTTTGCGGATGCGTTCTTGCGTGGTGATGCCATTTTGGAGAGTGCCTTCGTAAAACATGTTGCTGGGGAATTCGGAGAGACAAGGATGCATACGGTATTGGACTTGTAGCCTGATAGGTCGGATGCCAAGAATCACCAGCCGTTCAAACAAAGATTGACATAACCCAGCACGAGCCGCCTTTTTGTTCATGATGACAGGACCCAATTGTTGATGATCACCCACCAAAACAACCTGTTTGCAGCCGAGGACAAGAGGAATCATGCATTCGGGTTCAGAGGATTGCGTAGCTTCGTCAATGAGGACAGTGCGGAATTTGAGCTTGTTGACACGAGGATCGCCAGCACCGACGCAAGTACAACATATCACATCAGCGGCCTAGATGAGAGCAGAGATTTTAGTACCCGTATATGACCACTCTATGCCTACTCTATGCTATTTACCTGGAGGATTTCCTTTTCACACGCACGAGTCAAAGACCTGTATTTCCGTTCATCGTTCGCACTAAGTTCGCCTTGTTCTTGCTTGAGCATGATGAGCTTTTGTAATTCCACGTTGGTGTCGTTGTTCTGGACTTGTTCATGAAGAGTTAAAAAGGAGACAGGGGAATCCAGCGCTTCGCGGGACTTGGCGGTGATTCTGACGACCTTGAGACCGGTGTGATGGATTTTTTCCGCCAATTGATCGACAGCGACATTCGAGGGTGCACACACGAGGACTTGACCGGGATTCATTTTGGCGAGATGATATACAATGGACGCAGAGGTCACAGTCTTGCCAGTACCGGGAGGACCCTGGATCAGACTGAGAGGTTTCTGAAGGACGGATTTGACGGCATAGACTTGAGAGTGATTCAGCTCGGGCAAGTTGGGGACCGAGAACCTTGATTGGAAAGGACAAAGGTGAGGTTAGGTTAGATCAGGTCAGTGCACACATCGATCGAATTACCTTTTTGGCAATTGCGTCTTGAGAACTTGAGGTTCGACATCATGGCCAAGAAGACGATGGTAAATGTAGCCGCTGACACTTTTTTCATCCACAGCAAAGGTGCGCATAGAGTTTTGCATCCGATCAAAGCTGGTTGATTTCCAAACAAAGTCCACCGAGAAGTTATGAGTGCATCTAACCGGCGCCTTTCTGTTCGACAATCGCATTTCCAGGGCCACCTCGTCGTTTATATCTATGTTTAGAAAGCAGAGACGGAGGACAATGAGTATCATCTACACTAAATCTCCTCCTACTTACTGTTAGGGATCTTGATGACATGGCCAACATCTTCCCAAGCTTCCTGCAGTTCACCACGGTAGCGTAGGCGTAGTTCATCACCCACAGCGAGTTTGACTTCACCCAATTCGAGTTTTGGAAAGTAGAACCATGCGATATTCTTTTGGTTCAGACCTACATCCCATCGGACAACGATATCATCACAAGTCTAAAAAGCATATATAGGCACATTAGTGTTCTCGGTTTCGTTATCATGATTCCTGTCTTTATTCCTGCCTTACCTGCGATTCCTTCAGCTTTTTGTCATAATCAGCTTCCATCTTCACCAAGGGTCCAAAGATGTTCTGATACTGATATGCATCTTCATATCTATATTGATCAATCACAATAATGTCAGCTCCATCCGTGTCTAGTCCTAGCTCTCTTACCTGAGAAGTACAGGATGAGGCTCTTCATCCACACCAGGTTTTTCCAAGTCTTCCAAGGTAGCGTCAGTGTCATCTTTCCAGAGCTCTTCCAGTTTGTTGATTTGACTAGAGCTGATTTGACGTGCACGCAATTGTTCTTGTTCCGAGGGAATCTTCACCAGCCACGTCAAGAAGCACCTATCGTCGATCAAAGGCATCCATTGAGAAGTATCCCAGTTCATATCTTTGGAAGACGGGACGGCTGCACAGGGTTGTCTATGACCAATAAAAAGAGGAGCGTTATATAGAGGCCCTTGTTCATATTTAGTAGTACTTTACCTGCAAAGAAGCACCACTACAGTATCGCTCTTCGCTGGGATGAAGCCGAGTAAAAAGACGTTTCGACAGCCACAGTTGTAACATTCCAGGACGGTCTCTCCAAGAGGGGATTCAGGGTGCAACATGACTTCTTTGTGTTTGGCACGGACCAAGTGGTTGATGATATGGGATCCAGAAGTGTTGCCACGGGAGTTACAGAACCATCGGTCACAAGTAACGCATTTGACGACAGAAGCAGGCGAGTGGATACCGCAGTACTTGCATGCATGAGCAGGTAGGTTCTTATCAAGTTCGTCGGATTGCTGATCACCAAAGTTGTCAAAGTCGTCGGTTTCTTCAAAGTGGAAGTCGCTTGTCGAATCGTCCTTGTGGCCCACACCGTTCTCGTGTGCCATTGTCTTGTCATTGTTGTTTGCTTGACCACCTTTGCTATCGCCTAGGGACAGTGATGCCAAGGACAAGTCGTGGCCATGGTCGTGCTGGGTTTGAGTAAAGTCGTTATAGTCGTACTGGGAAGACTGCGTATCGCCGGCGTACTCCAAAAAGGTAAAGTCGTCCTGTGGTGTGTCTTCAAAGAAATCCATGCTTTCAATCTTAGAATGGGAAAGGAGCAAAGGAAGAAGAAAAGTGAGAATGGCCACTTTTGTTTCGATTTTGCTGTGGAGTCACGATTTATTAGAACTCCGACACATTGTCGGCGTTTGTATTTACGGGGCGCGCTGGATTGACAAAAGCGGCCTTCATACTTTTTTTCTTTGAACCCTTCTCTTCCACTCCCAGTAATCTCATTTCTCTACCTGTTATGAATACAACCGCCCCAAAGGAAAAACATGTCAGCAAAACCTATTGGAAGACCTTGAAGCAGCGACAGAAAGTGGACATACTCGGCAATCAAAACGACAATGACACATCTGTGCTGTATTCGGTGCCCTGGTCCAACCCTTTCATGTATAGTTGTGATAAAGCGGTGACGATCTCCAAAAAATACGATCTGCCAGTGATCTTTAAAGAACTAGTGGATGAAGGAGGTAAGTGCTTTGATTGCCTGCTAGTTACCGTGACTGACCAACTTGTTTCCTTAGGTATTGCTCGAATGGCCATGTCTACAAGAAAAAAGTACATCCTAATGGCAACCAAGTCGAAGGCTGCTGTCTCGTTTCACTACAAGGAGGTAAGCTGATCTTGATAAGCAATCTTCCCCCATTGACAACGTTTTTACTCACTTGGTTGTTTGCAATAGAAGAATGGCCGGGACTTTAAGAAGCTGGAGCTTGTATTACCTATCCCTCTTACACCAGCACCCAAGGAACCGCCCTTCATTGACTTTATACTACCACCATCTTCATCAACGACAACGACAATGACAACAGTATCAGAAAGGAATGCGGACGCCGGGATCGTCCTGGTGACGACAACAGGGCAGTTACTTTATTGGCCGAGGGTGACGGACAGCACACGACCTTACAAAGACTATCAACTACCACTAGGATTCAAAGAAGAAGTTACTTGCACGTCAGTCGGTCTTCTCCCTGGGTCAGCATATCAAGTGATGGTGGGCACGTCTATCGGAAATGTTTATCTTATGCAACTATTTGACACCAAAGGGCAGTTGTCTCTCTCCTGCACATCCCTGTATCAAAAAACCATCTCATCAACTGTGCTCGGCTCACTTTGGTCTTATATCTCTCCTTCTGCTTCCTCATCTTCATCGTCATCATCATCATCTGCTGGAAAGGAGGAGGACGACAACCATGGTGCCATAATCAAGATCATGCAAGGACATACAAAGTAAGAAACATGGCGTTAAATGGTTACTTGATCGGCAAAAGCGACGATGACTAACTCGATATAATTGTCATCGATAGGGATGAAATCGTATTGTTAAGCACACTGTGCTGTCAGATATGGGCATTATCACCAAGCAGCAAAGCCACGGTAGGTCTACATGGGTGTGATGGAGGCATTCTCAATCAACATACTAACCTTTTGCTATAGTTGATCTCTAGGACACATCTTCAATCTGCCATCGAAGACTATGCTATTCCGTCAATTATCCCGCAAGACCTGAATCCTAATATCAAGGTGGATCTTCTTGATATGGATAGATATGGGTAATGGAGAACATTGAACAAAAGATCGTCCAACTAACGTTTTTGCCTTTGTGCGATCTAATCATAGACAATCTGAATGGGCCGTCCTTGTCTCATACTATATACCTGAAATGGACAACTTTTCCCAGTTTGCTCTTGTGTGCATGAAACAGCTACCAAAGGATCATGACAGCGATAGTATGCCATTCCAATTCCTCAAAACATACTCTCTTCCCTACTCTTATGTAAGTTGGATAAGTTGTGCTCATCGGGCGCCTCTTCTCATCTCTACTTTGTCTCTACCTAGATACCTTCCGCTTTGAAACGACGTCCTTCACTCCAACTATCCGATAGATCCATTGCCTTCGTCTCCTTCGACAACACTGTCGTCAGCATTGCAACTACGTCAGACTCTCTCTTCGAACATTCCCTCGTACTTCGACAAGACACCGGCAAAGACAACCAGATCATCGCCGCTGTGGTGAAGGAACAAGAGGATGGGGATACAGCCGACGAAACTTGGGCAACTGCACTCGTCTTCACGACAAATAGCGGTGTGTTGGAGTACAAGGTCGACTATGTATCCATTACTGAATCACAGTCAACAGGGTAAGAAGGGTAATGTTTATTGATGGCTCACCTAATCGTCTTTTTCTTCCTCTGCTTGGTAGGAACGTCCATGCTATCGATTTTGAAGATGAAAAGGTAATTTTGAAAAAAAGTCATTGGGACATTGCGCCGGTTGACTAGACTTTTGCTCACTAGACTCGAGATATGGCGCTTCTAAGATCAAAGTTGGAACAAGCCATCTTTTTTGGATACAATAATGAAGTAAGTATGAACAAGATTAGGGTGATCAAGTTTCTGGACTGACTATTGTCTTATCTTTGTTAGAATCCATTGTACTTCCCCTTCAAACTGGATCAAAACTACAACATTGGCGATACGGTAGTCTCCCTGGCGAAGGAAATTGTTACAGGAGGTAGGCGGTGGATTATGGAATCAAAATGGACACCAGGCATCTAACTTTTTGATGCAACTTTTAGACTCTGCCCTTATATCAAGCACTCTGGATACACGGCTCTCACTTGCACAACGATTAAAAGTCACTCAGCGGATACCTGACGTATTGAAAAAGACTGGTCTACTCAATCTTGTAAGCGATATGACTCAAAAATTCACCAATCAATGGCTGTCTAACCAGTGTTTGTCGTTATTAGGTAGATACAAAGCTGTGGATAGATCTGTGGGCCATTCTTCAATCTTGCTACATTGGAATCGAACTCATGGACTTTGTTAGCCAGCAAAGGTAAGGGTGGAAGATGTAGGGCAGAGAATGCCTCCCAGACCAACATTTAATCATTCGTACCACTACTATCTATTAGAACAAAGGATACAAAATGGGTGAACTGCATCAATCTCTGCTTGGAAAATGCCGCCATTGCCTTCTCAGATCGAACCATCATTGGATCGGCAGATCAAAATCAGCATGAAATCCTGTCCAGTCTGGTAATAATTGCAACTCCGATATCACTTTTGCATACTTACTTGTCTTTCATGTTAGACCTTGTCTCTTCCAAAGATTCTTAAAAAGATGGACGCAAACTCTTTAAATGCATGTGGGGTGAAATCTTCTACCTGTCATCGGTCTGTCAACTATGTCGCTTTGTTTATCCACGTAAGTAAAAGTGAAATGGAATGTGAATTCAAGCAGTAACAATTTTTTTTTCTTTGCCTTTAGCATCTCGTATCTAGGCTCCAACCATTGGAAAATTTCTTCGTGTGTGAATATGTCTCGGCGACAAAAAATGGTGATCTATTGGGTAAGTTGGTGTGATGTAGTCGTATTGCCTAACTAACTGTCTCGTTACTATACTAGAGTTCTTCCTTGCATCCGACTCTGTGGGGATACTTTCCCAGCACTTTACCAATCTGAAGGCTTGCAGTGAAACTTTGAATGAATGGGGAACTGGGGACGATACAACGCTTACTGACACTCTGGCCAAGTATGGCGACTTGCTCTTAACCGTGCACCGAGGAAACGCTCAATTGGATTCAAGGTAACCCCCCCCCACAATGCAACGGCTCACTGCATATCTAAAATGACGCCTGTTGAATGATTTACTTTTTAGGCTTACAAACCACTACCAACAAGAGACGAAAGCCATTCTCGACACCCTCAGCGACTTGGGGATGAAGGATGTCGCAATCACTTTGGCAAGGACCCACCACTACTATCCGACCTTGGTAGCGTGTGCACATGACCAGCCAGCACCCCAATGCCAGCAACTTGTTGATGAATATATTCAGAGCTATGGTATCGATTTTGTGCGAAGCTTGCTCCAATTCTACTCGGACAACAGTAAGATAAAAAGAAAAGGATCTCTCTGTGACTGGAATGAACGAGGGACTAATCAAATCTTTGAATGATATGTTTGTAGATGACGAAGAAAAGCTATTAAACTTTGACCCCGCCTACGACGAAGCTATCACCGAAATATTGGATCAGAATCTCAACATTGCCTGGAAATACCATTTGAAGAAGGAAAACTACGAAAAGGTCTATATCTTGTTAAAATCTCTATTGCCAACCGCTGAAAACTTACATACGAGAAAGGTAAAGCAAGGGTCCATAACATAAAGGATGTCCATATGTAAGCTAATGGTCCTTCTTTTTTGTTTATAGACTTTGCTTAGCCAAACCAAGCTGGCTTACTTGACCGTGAATACAATATCTGTGGATAGCACTCGCATATCAACCGTCCTGGGTAAAAATGAAACGCAGTAATCAGGGGGAATGCATGCTTACTTACTCTTTTCCTTTGGTAGAGTCGGATGAAATGAAACGGCTTACTATAGACCTTGACCTGATCGAGTCTCAAGAACAAACGCTATCAAAACTCAAGACCATCCTCGCTGAACACGCAGCCGACTCCGAGGTGGATCAAGTACAATTGGTCATCGAAAAGACTTCATCACACCTGGTTGAAACCCAAGCTTCGACTGACTTGGCTGTAAGCATGAGATGGAAAGGAATCATAGTAAAACTAACATGTATGTCTGTGGTAGATCCTGACGCAGCTGATGGGCAGGTTACTACTTGGTTTGGCTTTAAGGTGGGACGAGTATGTGCGATTGCTCTCTCTGATGGATAACAATGGACCGAGTATCGACAACTACCTCTATGCGCTGTACTTCACTCGTGTATTCTCGGTAAGAAACGGAATGTAACTCTGGTATTGAAACTAACCCACGTCTCTTACCTAGACAATGACTTCAAAGGGCGAAACGGGCGAACAATCGGTGACGAATCTGAACTTTATTTGGAAGGCCATCTACTCCAAGGACGAGTAAGTATAAACAGCTTCTCTCTCTTTCTCTCCCATCGACTCATCCTATGCCCTTGCTATTTCGTTTAGCTGGAACGCCATTGACAAATGCGTAAGAGACCGTGGCGCCATTGATCTTTCCAAAATACTGAACCAAACCACCCTGTATCGTGTCCTCCTTTTGTGCAAAAAGCAAGGTAAGACGATATATCCCTGGGGACCACTTGCTCATATTGACATTTTACATTAGGTGTTGTGGGTGCATCCATCTTGAGGCCTAGGGAAATTCAACTCGACCCTGCTTTGAAAGGGGATAGGGCACTTGGTGAAGCCATTCGATCACATAGGCTAGATACTTACTTTGAGGAATCTATTGTAGCCATCTCCATAATATAGCCCTAGTGTAGATACATTGCATCCATCATTTAATAAACCACCCTATGTGTCCCATTCATTTGAAACACCTGCCTGCATGATTGAAGCTCGGGTGATTTGCAGCCCCTGTGTTTCAAACTCCGATTAGGCTACAAGAATTTACTTTCCCCCCAATCCCTTTCTTTTGCTCCTTCTTTGCTTCTTTATCACTTTTTATGATTCCATCGACATTAGCATCGCACGACGACGACGACGACGACGACCTTTAACGAAAACGAACGAACGGTAAGACTGTCCTTCTTAGCATCCTGTTCGTCTCTTGCCACCATGACTAACATTTGCCTTTTACATCTTTTCATCTTTCTTTCGACCTTAGATTCGCTACGACGATGACGACGACGATAACGATGACGACGATGACAATGACGACTCGCCTACTGCTTTAGATCACCCATTAAGGCTGTTTTTAAAATTTTCAAATGCAAAAAACATGGGGAAACCCTTGAATTTTTTTTCGTCATGCACTCACCTTGTCGGTTATAGATTCCTTTGACTTGCGCCACCCAAATGCACTATCCCTTTGGCCCGATCCCTGCGCCCTTTGCCACTGACACGCTTGACACCATCCGTCTGATTTCTAACCCTAGATTAGTCTCATCATGGAACACTTCCCTACCTATAGCCCAACCCCATTCTTTTACTTTGTATCAAGTGAATCAACCAATAAATCTCTCTTTGTCTACTATACTACTTTTTTTTGGAAGCCTACGTGCATAATGTGTTCATGGAATCTTCCTGCTGACGAAACCAAGGAACTGAAAAAACATTGTTGCCAGTGTGTTTGGGACAAATGCTGGGTAGGTTTTCATTTTCAAACTCAGCCTTTTGAAAAAGTGGACGGACCATTCCCTATGAAAAAAGTGTCACTTTTTCTTGGGCATGAGGATTCTCGTAAACCAGATAGACAACTCTATTTCACATTTCACATGAAGAAATATGTGCTTCCTATCCACTAAGATATCGGAAAGATGTTTAGTTTTTTTCAGATGAAGCACTGTCTTTGTGGTGACTCTAATGAGTCGCTGATTTAAGGCCTTGTGCAGTGATAGCGGGCGTATAAAATACAGGAGCCATAATTTCTTGGTACCATTCGTTAGATATGAATTTTATATTGTTCCATGTGAAATTTGAGATAGGGTTATATATCTCAATTTTGAGAATTCAGGAAACTCTTTACAGAAAAACTGGAGTTGAAACCCGATCAGTTTTCAAAAAAGTCAAATAGTTAAAACGCCGCTATTGGCCCTGGACCAAAATCAAGTCCGGCATGATTGATGGCACATGCGTAACTAACTAGATGGTTAAGATTCACGGTCATCTTCTCATCGTATTTGACATGATCCCAGTGAAAGGGAGAATGTGAAGGGGAAATGATACCGGCAAAAGGTGCGTTCTATAGCAATTTCATAATGGCAGTGTTAACCTAGTCTGATGGCGCATAAATAGAAGAGACCTAATGGCCTCCTGTTTATTAAAATTTGAATGGAGTACATACATTAACTAATCTAGTCCACCAACCCACAACAAAAAAAAAAGCAAGCCTATACAATCTAATCTACACCCTGCAGTTGGTGAAGCCCATGACAAGGATATCGGTGGCACCTACATCAGTCAAGGCATCCATGATTTCACCAGTGCGTTTCTTTTCGATCATAGATGAGACAGATACCCATCCTTCGTGCGACACCAGGCTGGATATGGTGGGACCTTGACGACCAGGAGTGATCTTGACCGCCAGATCCAAGTGTTGACGTTCGACGTTGTATGTGCAGAGGACGTATTTGGACGCAGTGATGACACCGCGGATACGAGACGTCAATTTGGAGATAAGGTCTTGGTGGTGGGTGTTTTTGTTGCTGATCAATACAGATTCGGTTGTCATCAGGGTGTGGATGTCGTGAAGACCAGCAGCCCGCATAGTTTCACCAGATTCTATATAGAGAAGGCGATGACAGATTAGACGATGGCCACCCAGGTTATTTTATCCACTACTTACCGACAAGATCAACTAGGAGTTACAAAAGGGGATAAAGTAGGTGAGTATCGAAGAAAGTATCTAGTTGACTGGTTACACTGCAAATTACTACTTACTGATACCATCAGCTAAACCTAGAGCACAAGCAGCTTCCACCGAGCCAGAGACATAGTTGATGGTCGTTTTCTTTCCGTATTTCGCATCCAAAGGTTCAAACACTTTACGAGCAAAGGCATCAAAGCTTGTGACGATACGCTTGCCACAGAGAGACTCCAAAGTTTGGTGTTCGCCTTTGACAGGTACTTGGACACACAGGCGGCATTGCCCAAAACCAAGAGACATGAGCTGGGTGATCTTTTCCGTCACTTCGTTTTCTTCTACCATGTCTTGACCAGTGATACCAAGATCCACATTACCTTCGGCAACGTATTTGGGAATGTCGGCGGCAGGTAGGAAGATTAGTGCAACAGGGAGATTGGTGCTGAGGGCAATGTCTTGACGTGACCGACGGTTGAAGTGGATATCAGAGCCTTGGAGGAGTTGCATGCATTGTTCGTAGAGACGGCCTTTCTTGGGCACAGCGAATAAAAGTCGGTTATCAAGATCTTTGACAAAGTCCATGATGGTAAATGTAAGTGTTATGTGGAGAAGAAGTGAAGAAGAAAGAAAGGAATGGAAGGGGTTCTTTCATTTTTATTTTGTCTGAAGGCGGGGTTTAAAAAGATGACTACAAAAAAAGTGACAGTTTCTTGCACCCAAAAAGATGGTTTTCTAATCTAAAGAAAGGGTATAAAGAAAGTAGGCTACCCAGCTATGAGCTATATCTTGTTATTGCTTGACTTCACCACCCAGTGCCCGCATTGTTGTTTCAAACATGAAAACGGCAGCAGCATTCGTTGGGAAAGCACGCAAGAAGGAAGGAAGGAAGCCTACATGCCAATAAAGAGGTTAGCGACCGATATATCACATATTAGATCGCCGACATCTACCCGCATTTTCCATTTCATATCTCTGATTGATTCATAAGCTACTTTACCTCGATAGAAGCCTTTTAACCCAGCAGTTTGATAGATGTGTTTCATGACAGAAGTTGCAGTTGGGTATCGTTTGGGTGACACGTCGGGTTGAGTCATATAAGTGTTCTTGACCAGATCTATATGAGAGGACAAACGAATTGTGAGTCATAACTTTGACTCGCATTGATCTTTCTTACCTGACGGAAATGCCCCAATCCAAAAGACCGTAGCTGACATGCCACCAGCAAGGAATGTCACAGACCCATCATTCAGTCCACGGCTTTTTAGGTTTCGTACAAAGATCTATTATCAGTATACACATTAGTCCTTTTCACTCCTATTTCCTTTTTCTGTTTGATCTGTTCCTTACGTCATATGATCCCCAAAAGACAAAGAACCAGCTCCGGAATAGCATTGTCGGCAAGAGACCCGTCCATAACCCCTGGATACCATTGTTTCTAACCACCTGACGGACACAGTCGATTGGACCAGAATAGACCTTCTTTGTCGAGTCGTATTGGACCTGCAAACGAGCCTTGATTTGTTCAACAGGCGTAGCCACAAACGATACCGTCAGTCCACCAGCCAAGCCCGCCAAGCCATGTTGAAAAGGTGTCAAAGGTCTATCCCCGTTCCTGCGTTGTTGAAAGATACGTGCATTGTGAAGAGTTCCAAGCCTAGAGTAACATCAAAAAGTGAGTATCAAGACCTCTGCTCACACTTACACACTTACATGATACTATCCATAAAAGCCCATCCTACCAGAGGTGGTGTACTTCCTCGGTAAAGAGCGCGTGGTCCCTCTAACTTGACGGTCTTTATCAAACAATCAAGAGGCCCTTTGAAGCGTCCGTCGGCTGCTGAGGTGGTTTGTAATCGCACCTTGATTGTATCTATGTAGGCAACAAAAGAGAGTAAAGATCAGCAATCATATCACCATGTATCTTTGCTCTCTTACCAAAAGGATGTCCCACAGCAAGTTTCGTTATTCCAGAAGCCATGCCAGCAGCAAAACCACGAAAGCGGTTGAAGAATGAGCTGTCTTGAAGGTTGGGGTCCGCACCTTTCTCGATGGTAGCAACTACAGTAAGAAAGAAGCCTGTGAATCAGTCTTCAATCAGGACATTTTGTTTAAGCTATGCAAACCTCGGGTCATTATTGTGAAGTAATGAAAGGAAGAGAAAGAGAAAGGGACAAGTGAAAAGCTGCTAGGCGGTTGAGGTAAAAGGAAATTATTGCAACTCCGACAAGCTCACCAAATAAGGATCTGGCGGGTTTTAAATACCAGATGAGTCAGTGTGCACAGTAACTTTGATTTTGGAGATGGGATCTTCTAAGATGAAATGACCACTTGAGAGTATAAAAGTAAAGTCTTTATGTTTATAGTATGCAGCAGTTAGCCACAGAGGAAAGAGAACGATCTGCTTTCATTGATAGCTTCTTGCATTGGTTCCACCAAATGCCGAATTTGTACAGTGGAATTGGAGGCCGCTGATTGGTCAGGATTTTTGCCCTTTATGATTTTATTTTGGCTGTCTCACTTTTTCACACACCTCTTCTCGCTCTTTCTCTTTAAAAGTCCCCCATCCCCTTTCCCTCCTCATTCTTACCATTCCCCTTCGTTACCTTCAACGCTTCCTCCTCACTTTGATCAATGTCACAGAGTGCAACTACTTCAACAGGTACTTTATCTGATTTGAACTTTGGGTCCTTCTTCGGCTTCGATCAACTCGACAACAACAATAACAACAACAACAACAGACACATCAACAATGGTAACAGTAGCTCCAACGCCACCGCCACCTCCACCTCTTCCAACAGCAACAACGGACAAGATCTTGACCACAAACCAAAGAAACCTTCAACTATTACTTCCTGTATACATTGTCAAAAGGTAATCATGTGACTCCTCCATGCATGCATACTGAATCCTTCCTCTCTTCCTCTAGGCACAGCTTACTTGCGATGGGTGTAAGTCAGAGACCGATAAAAATGCATGCAATATGACCCGGTGACCCTATAGACTAACTCACCTGTTCTGCTCTACTACAATACAATAGCAAGACCTTGCCAACGCTGTATCAAACGGGATTTGGCAAACACTTGTACGGATGGGTCTCACAAACGGGAAAGGCAAAACACATTTGATGACTGTAAGAATCGATTTATTCGAAACAAAAGAAGATTACTTACCATCATGACGATTTCATAGTTGCTTCATCCACTCCATACCCGCAAGACAACCCAATCGGTAATCTAATCAAATCATACACCTAACTCGACTTACACCTTTTGCATTGCTTCTTTTCTAGGATCGAACTTTTTGGATACTAGTCAACTCTTAAACTTCTCACTGGCAGATCTCGGATTCGGATCAGAGGCAGCAGGACTGGAATACGGCATCATCGGGAACATGCTTCAAAATCCTATAGACCTCATGTCAACCACCAACACCACATCGTCTTCATCGCCAGCATCAGCAATAACAGCGACAACACCTACAGTATCGGCTATTAATACCTCCTCTCTAACGAATGGTAACATGACTCCGACCAGTACCACAACAACATCCATGTCATCCTCATCGCCACATACCACCACTTCTTCGTCCTCACATCCAGAACCCATGACCTCTATGACTTTTAACCCATCACCATCAGCCTCATTTTCCACCAATGGCCTTTATCCATTCTCGGCATCTTCACCGTCAAACTCGATGCCTTTTGGCCTTTCTCAGCAGCAGCAACGAGCGATCATCAACCAACAGCAGCAGCAACAGCAACAGCAACAGCAACAGCAACAGCAACAGCAGCAACAGCAACAGCAACAGCAACAGCAACAGCAGCAGCAACAGCAGCAACAGCAGCAACAGCATCATCATCAACAACAACAACAGCAGCAGCAACAACAACAACAGCAGCAGCAGCAACAGCAGCAGCAACAACAACAACAACAGCAGCAGCAGCAGCATCAACTGCACCAGCACCACCAACAGTCAAATAACTGGGCAAATGTATCACCAATGAATAAACAACATGCGAATACCACCAAAAAGGAGAACGTGGTGTCAGCTCCTAGCAACAACGGTCGAAGGAAGGGCAGCAATGGAAATACTCCTGAACAAGTCTACAACAGTGTACGAAAACCATTCAACTACGCCGAAGGATTCCATTATCTGATCCAATATGTGAAACAAAAGTAAGTAACTCATAGTCAACAAATAGGGAGGGAGGGGAGATCTTTACTGATTTCTCTTTTTGATAAGGATGGGGAGAGACGATCTGATGCGGATAAGTCGTGCGTTGGCCCTGATCCGACCTTCCTTTTTGGCACTCATCATGAACCTCACCGAAGAAGATTTGGTCTTTATGGAAAAGTGCTTCCAGCGCACTCTGTTGGTAACGTATAGGGTGTGATGGGAAAGGGGATGGAAACACTTACTTTTGTGCTACTCTTTCTAGGAATACGAAAAGTTGATCAGCTTCTCGGGGACCCCGACAGTGGTATGGCGAAGGACAGGCGAAGTATGTCTGGCTGGCAAAGAGTTCTCATTACTCACTCAATGGACCAAAGATGCTCTTTTGGGAAAAAAGACGTATATTTACGAGGTAAGGGAGAAAAAGAGCGTACCCTTGGAACGTTAGATCACTGACCCGTTTGTATGTGTGTAGTTAATGGACAATCAGTCGGCCGTGGAATACTGGGAACAGTTCTCGACACATGCATTCGACAATACCGATAAGGCCTGTATCCACTCTTGTATTCTGCGGACTCCTCAGCAACGGCCAGTACCGTGCACCTTTTGCTTTACTATCAAGCGGGATATCTTTGATCTACCTAGTGTGATCGTTGGAAACGTAAGTATACGCACACGATCTTTGTGACCCAGCACTAACTCATCTTCTCATTCCACCTTTTAGTTCTTACCGATCCTTAGCTAGCTGTAATAGTTGTATTATTTACCCCCCCCCAC
>LT554417.1:134335-146758 GCA_900079185.1 Absidia glauca
GTGGCATGATTCACATGTACTTCTTTTAATATTAGATGTCGGTGTTACTCAACTCAAAACCTGTGGATGCGCTATCTGTGATTCTTCATCGGTCTCAAGTCGATCAAGTAGGTCGGGACTGGGTCAAGCGGCTCAAAGGGGTGATCCAGCGTCAGTTGTTTGATGTAGTCATCCAAACTGCTCTTGGCCACAAGATCGTTGCCAGGGAAACGTAAGTCATATCGCAAAAAAAGTCCTTGGAGGTCATGGGTTAAAGAAATGGAAGGAGGGGGAGGAATCTGGTGGAACCATCGGTCTGGATGGATTGAATTGGGCGATTACTTAATTGCGCTTTTTGCTTCAATAGAATATCCGCACTCCGAAAGAATGTCACGGCGAAATGTGTAAGTTTTGGTAGAAAAAAAAGGGGGGGGGACCAGTTACTCAGGAACACACTTTCTTCTTCTTCTTGTGTAGTATGGTGGTGATGTTTCTCGAAAGATGAAGCTGCTACAGAAACAAAAGGAAGGCAAAAAGCGAATGAAGATGATTGGTAAGGGATGGGGGTGAACAATGCGGACATGCGGCGTCTTGCCTCTTTTGGTGTATGTTTGACCGCTCACTGACTCTTTTAATTTTTGTTTAGGTAACGTTGAACTGCCACAAAAAGCATTTTATGACTTTATGGACAAGAAAACGTGAAGCATCCCTACGCCTTTTTTTATGTAGATTGAGTAGTTATAGAAACATAGAGCCTTTTTGCTGGTTAGTGAAGGCCTTTTGCATAGATGTACCATAGTTATGAATCTCCTATACAATAAACGGTTTAGATGAAGACGATTGTGTTTATTAAGTGATATAGAGGGTGATTACAACTAGACTAGAGATAAATGATAACTAATAATGAGTGAATAGGACGATATGATATGTATAATAGGGGGGGGGTGAAAGAAGGGGAGGGGGAGACTATAGTATAAGCGGGATGATTATGATGGTGGAGAGGCGGGATCAAGCCAAGAGGGTGTTTTTAGGTGTCAAAGAGAGTTTTAAGGTACTCCCACGGCGTCCTGAGATCAGATCCTCCAATTCTTGCTGCCGTTTCTTCTTTTCCAGATCCCTTTCTAGTTGTGTAGCAGAGGGCAATGTGGTATCCGAACCGTACCGCTGTAGTCGTTTCTTGGTTGTGGCAGTGGTGGGTGAGACGTTGTAGGTCTTGATTTTAGAGTGAGGTCGTAAAGGTGTGGATCGGCTTTTTTCCAAGGTGATGATCGATGGGGTCGGAGGTGGTGAGGAAGAGGCAAGGGATGACAAAGAAACAGAGGAAGAGGCGAGGGCAGCATTGGCAGCCGGTGATGCTTTCGCAAGTAGGAGTGATGATGGTGGCGAGGTTAGTGATGAGGATGAGGAGGAGCCGCCGGATAATGATGTGGTGAAAGAAGGAGCAGTGGTATTCGTTGAAGAAGATATGGCCATTGCAGCAGGGGTTGGTAAGGGTGGTTCGACGTCCTGTTTATGCGATGAGCGTGATCGATGATGATGATGATGATGATGCTGTGCAGTTGACGAACAAGAATGCCTTCGCCAGTGTTTGTCGTCCTTATCGTTGTCGAGATTGGTGCCCTGGATCACTGTATTTTTCTTTTTCTTAGCTGGTGTCAAATCGGTGCCTGGTTTTCTCGAGATAGTAGGTGGTAATGGGGGAGTTGGCATTGGTGGCAAGTGGCTACGAAGACCATATTTGACATGTAGAGTCGGGTCCGGATGACTGGTATGGTGGACAGAATGGGAGCGACGGCCACGAGGTGGTGTAATCCTGACCGTAGTCGACGGTGTGGTATGAGCGGCGGAGGGTGTGACAGGTTTGATCGTGTTCGTGGTACAGAATGGTGTGGTCGATGATGATGACGGTCCTTGCTGTTGTGTGGGTCGACTGCGTCCAAATGGGATAGGCGGAGGAGGTGATAACGGCTGATAAAGATCATCATAATAAGATACGGCAGCGTCCATAGAATGACCTTGGATTTCAAAGGACGTCCGTGTAGGTGACGCCAAGGAGTAGATGTTCGTGGAATGTTGCAAGACAGGTGAGGAGATCTGGACCATCTTTTGCTGTTGTCGATGATCAAAGTCTTTGCTGTTGTTATGACCTAATGGTGCAACGTTTGACTTGTTGCAAAGCATTCTTTTCAAGCGAGACGAAGTTTGTTTGTGGTCGCTTTTGTTGTTGTCAAGCATGATGGAAGGAGAAGAAAGAAAGAAGAAAGAAAAAGGCGCCGACAAGAACGAACGTCAAATATATCCGCCCCCTTTTTTTCAATTTGCAACTCCGCCGGCTCCCATGCTGTTTTTGGGTGATCACGGTTTCCCTTAAACAAGGTTGATTTGTGTTCCATCACTTTGCGAAGAGTAACTTTAAACACACTAGACAATATCAACGATTCTACACACATAAATGGTAACAAGTAGGTTTCTTTTTTTATTATATAGAGAGAGAAAGAGAGAGTGAGAGACAAGAGTGGGCGACAGGCTGCTATTTCCAATCAAGTAAGCATGGTTGAGAGGATGACAGTGGAATATATAGATAGACTAAGTAACCAATAAATACATAATAAGCAGCACTATACGAATGACAATGTAAAACACACACACAGAGAGAGAGAGAGACCGATATATAGTTATTGCAATCCAACCTAATTCTACCAAGCTAAACGAAATGTAATAATGTATCTATCGCTTTTCCCGCTTTTCTCTGATCTTGCGCCCCAATCCCCAGGTCCTCGTTCTTGATGGTGTTGTGGTTGGCGGTATTGATCCATTGCTGTTGATGTTGTTACTGCTAGTGTCCATTGGGTTCGAGTAGGAGGAAGATGAGGAGGTGGTAGAGGTGGAAAATGAAGCGTCTAGATTTCGAGGACTGGTCGGTAGCGCCCCTGTGCTGATCGTCGTAGCGGGTTGGAAGTTCGAATTGCCGGCGGCGTTTGAATCCAGCCCCGATGGTAATGAGCGATTGATTGCCGGAGAAGACGAGATGCCGTTGGGAAGCATCGGTCGGTGTGTTCCATTGCCGTTTATATGAGGAGGTCCATTATGTTGTTGCGATTGATTGTAGGGAAAGTGGTTGTTACTGTTGCCGTTGAGCCCATCTGCGGGAGTAGAGATGTTGAGAGAGCTTGTTGTAAGGTCCACAGCTTGATAAAACAAAACGTAACCAGATCCACTACCGGGTAAATCACTAAAGTACTTTTGAATATCTTCTTCTTGGATATTCTATAAAGCAGAGGATCGGTTAATCATAATACCGAGGCATCATTCGTCAGCTCGGTACTTACTGTCACTTCGTCGTCGTCAAAAAGCATCCATTGCCCGTTACTTTTGATGATTGTTACATAGTGACCATGATGAGGCCCACTATAATCAGAAAAGACTACGATTAGTTCACATCTTCATTGTTAGTCGCTTGATTATGCGTACCTTCCAATATGTATCACACAAGCCCATAGTTCATATAGTCGGTCGGCATCTTCGGTATCATCACACTACAAAGAGAAAATCAGTTAATCGAGGGGACAAGGCGTAACTATGGTCCTTACCGTATTGAAAAGTCGAAGTTCAAAGGGGAAGACCACCCTGTAGGTAAGCTTGATGTATTTCTGCAGTTGTTCCTGATACTTGAATCGTTTGAGATGGAGGGCAAGGATATTAGGCAGCTTTTTGATCTTCATTCGTCGTTCGGCTTCTTGAAGACCAGAGCATTCATCGCAAAAGTACTTGTTTTGGTGGCAAAGTGTCTCGCTGGCAGAGAATTGGCGCAGGCAGGAAGTAACCGAGGAGTTCATTTCAACATCGATCGATAAGTCCATGAATGATTCGTCCCGACTGGTTACCTTTATAAAATGGCATAAGAAGAAGCTCTGGTTAGTTTCTGTGGACAAAGTCTCCTTTACAGATTCAAGATCTTACTGTTTCACAAGTTAAGCATTTGGTTTCGTTGGAGAATACACCTTCGAAGAGTTGATGTACCCAAGTAGTCTGAGGACTTGAAGATGATGTTTCTAATTCAGATAACCATGTTAGCGCCGATAATCCATAATCTCTTGAGGGGCTTACCTGTATCCGTCCCATCGTTCGTAGAAGAGTGAGTACTGCCGTGTCCTTTACCACTATGCTCAGATCGTTGATCGGTTTCCTTCTTTTGGTACTTTTCCACGTCTTCGGCGATGGTATTCAGCAGGTAGTTCAGGAATTCGTGGGCATCTTGATGCATACTTGATCGGAAGAGTTCTATAGAGTAATAGAGTAACAGGGTTATAGACTGATGAAGCAAATATCATATAGCTTACCGTTTTCCTTTTTGACCTTGTTGATAAAATTGACAGGGGCAACCACACCCGTCTTTTTTCGATGTGTCGAGATTTCCCAAAACAGATCCTTCAATGCTGCAAATAAAGTATCCTCTAAGCCAGGGGATAGATTCACACTGCCAGGTAGTCGTTCGGGAAGCATGCCATGAAGCCCATTACGAGGAAGGGACTTGTTTGACAGGGTGGGGCTGTTGTAGGCGGAGGAAGATAATGAGTGACCATTCGTTCGCATTCCGTTGGGTGAGCCAGGAGAAGAAGTCGCTATATGATGTGATTTCGGAAGCCCTGGTGACAGTGGAGGTACTGAGTGACTTTGGTTGGGAGAGCCGGTCTGCTGGTTGTTGTTGTTGCTGGTAGCTGGTAAGGTCGAAACAGAGTGTGGGTAGTTCGTCAAGCATTCTCGAAACGGTTTGCAGTAGTATAAAGCTTGGAGTACCGAATTACAGTAGCTATAGTATACAATATACAACAGGTTTGTTAATGTGTTCAAGGGCACTTGCTCTTCACTTACCAGGTATTGCCAAACTAATATAGAATCGACAGGTCATTCATTATCAAGGGGAGAAGAAGACAAAAGGAATGAGTATCGGGCACAATCACTGTAATATGGATCAACCTACATTCTCTAACCCAAAGTAACGTTCGCCTTCGTCGTTTTCGGTGGTATCGTGAGGAGGTTTAGCTGTGGTGCCCTAGAATAGAAGAAGGGAAGAGTCAAGATTACCAAGAGGTCAGTGTCAATTAGCAAGTACTGCAATATAGTCTTGGCTACTTACAATGCCCATCCATTTGAATAAGGAAGTACTAGACATCTTTCAAGGATGGTTCAAAAAAGGAGAGGACCGATGGGAAGGGAAGGGAAAGAAAGTAAAAAACCCACAATGAGAAAAAGAAAGGAACTATAAGCGGGGTTTGAAACCCCCCACTGGCCATTTTTTCTGAGGGCCCTTGAACTTGAACTCCGACGCTGATTGGCCCAATAGTGGTGCTTAGGGTAATCAATCCAGGTAGGCTGTCAAAGGACCGTTAATTTTTAATCCGTCCATTCACCAAGACAAGAAGGTCAGGATAAAAGTATGTGGCCTCTTTTTAAGGTTGAGCATTTTGAATGATGGCGTATAAAGTGGGACCAATCATCTTGTCGTCATGGTTGCTCACATTTGGGTTGGCAGCAGCAGGACGAGAACTTACTGTGCCTGTGTAACTCGATCAAACCCTTCGGCCTTGCTTACATATGAATAGAACGTATGCACTCAGTATCGCCGAGAGGCATATAACTAGAGAAGATCGTACGCCCTTCACCCTCAAGGGCAGCGCTTCCTGCCTCGATATCATGTAATAAAAAAATGGCATACTTGACCACATCCAAACTGTGCATCTATCCCTTCCCGCATGAAATGTATTCTCCTGTATTACTTTTTTGTTTTCACATGGGACAGCCATCCATGTGATAGTCGTCGTCATGGCTCTCACTAGACTACCAAGCAATCGTTCTCCATCTTTCTTGGTAGCGAACCTAACTGCCTCATTTGACCTTGGATGTTCTTTCTGGGCTCTTATTAAACGTGTCCAGAAAAGCCGATGTGGTGACCCTGGCATGATATGTGTCCAGATAGTGCGTTCTTGCATCTATCAAACTACAGCCCTTCACCGGCGGAGTTTGTGCAAAACGTGCGTTTCAAACGCCGACACACATAAAATTTGTGTCGGCTAAAGAATCCATTTTCCCCCGCTCTTTTCCAACTCTCTATCTTCTTTCTTTCTCTTTCTTTTTTCCTTCCTTTATTCCTTTTGGCAAGTATTGTCGTCTCCCTTTGCTTTCTCACCCAATTCTCTTGTGCCATTCAACAACAAGAGCATACAACGGTGCCTTTAACATGCCCTCCCCCTCCTCGTCTTTGGACTCGCCCTCAAGTGATAATACCGCTCAAATGGCAAACCAGTCGTCCCCGCCCCACACTATGCAACAACAACAACCCTCATTCACTATGGATGCTGATGCTACCTCTTCGAAAAATGTCGACCAACAACACTCAGATAAGGTTATGGATTTGTTTCTACAACAAGTGAATGAATACAGTACCCAACACCTCTCCTTTGACGATAGAATGACAGGCGTAAACGGTAACTGTCTGACTATACACACATTCTATTTGAACAGTACACTTACTCACCTTATTCTCTTTCTCTAGACCTGACTCAGTCTGACTTCTTCTCTCATACTGACCAAAGTGAGAACAGAAGGGACTCCACCGCTCATGACTTTTCCCATCTATCCATGCCCTCCACCTCCTTCTTGGGTATCCAGGACCATTCAGCCGCTCTCCAACAACAAGGGTCTCCAACCTCTTCTTATTTGTCTTCGCCTTCATCGTCCTCTACTGGAGCAGCAGCCGTCTCCATTCAGCAGCAACCCACCGCCAACAACAACAATAACAACACGTCTTCTACTTTTAAAGACCAACCCAGCAAACAAAACACAAAGGAAGGGTCCTCGCTATTACATGTATGTATAAAAAAGTACTAAAAAGCGTGACAAATGCTCGTATTTACTTGTTTGTTTATGTTTTGCGTAGGTTTTTACCAATCCGTTATTGCATGCCATTCCTATGCTGGCCAGGAACTGTTTGAACTTTGAAGATTTCTTGACGCAGGCATCTGTTCAAGGGTAAGCTTTTATTCACATCAACCTGTCCCTCAATCTGACACTTTACCCCTCATTTTAGACAAAATGGCTTGCTGGGATTCAAAGATGCCAACAAGGCAAATGTCAGCCATCATCCATTCACTTCCCCGCACCGCTTGATGACCGATACAATAGCTGGCGACCCCTCGATGTCTATGATGACGATGTAAGTTGTCTTGACCGTCGAGGCTTGCTCATCTGATTATCATCTTTTCTCCATAGGGAAAAACCTGAAAGTCCATGGCATGTGAAAGTGCTGGGCTTGCCTTCCTCTGGTGCAAAGTCGAGGGTGGAGACTCAGATCAAAATATGCATTCAACTGACAAACTCTACCGGGGAACTGGCGACAAATTGGTCTCATCTGATGCTTCCTGAACACATGGTGGCAAGAGATAAGCTTAAACGAAGGAACCCTAACAAGTACGGGACTGCTGGCGGTGACATCCAACAACAAACAAATGGCAATGGCTCCCCCTCTCTGGAATCCGATATTCTCAAGCTTGAAGCGGCTGTCGTGTGTGATGGTCACGCCGATAATGAAATAATCATGTGCTCAAGCTGTGTCCATCGCGAGGTAACGAAATCCAACCATTTAGGTTCTCAACAACGTACTAACCAACTTTTGCCCTTCATAGCGCAAGCGAATGAAAAGAAAACGTGACAACAAGGTGGCTCGTGCAGTCAACAAGGAAGGTGGTGCCGCCAAACTCGCCGCTCTCTTTGCCAATGATCTACCTGACCTATCGAACGACAATGTCATGGCCGAAGAACGACGGAAGATCCTCTTATTCAACTGCAGCGAATACGTCGATTTCAGTAACGGTGAAGCAACCCTGCCCACAAGAGTGACATGTTATTGTCGCCATCATAGCGAAAAAGTCGGATTCAGGTAAAAGCCGGCGCCGCGCCAGAACAAATAGAATGCAGCAATACTAACTTGCCTCTTTTTATGCTCTGTGCTTAGGATTGTATTTACCATCAAGGACGGCCATAACCATGTCTTGGGTACGGGAAGATCTCCGCCTATTATGATCACCGACGACCACAAGAGTCCTAAAACTCTCTCCAGTACTTCAGCACCCCAGGCTACACCATCCACTACAAGCTCGAATAACAGAAAACGATCTCGGAACGACGAAGACTTTGCGGATCCGAAACAACATGCATCATCGAAACGAAAGATCAACAGCAACAACATGGATGCGGACTCTGACTCTGGTGTCTCAAGCCCCGTGATATCTGCACCAGCAACTCCAATTTCAGCGAACGATGAAGTAACACCAACGTCTCCGGGAACTCAGCGTCAGCAACACCGATCACCATCCACGCTGGCAAACCCTCAGTCCTTAGCAACGGACTCTGGTCAACGATATGGCGACACTTCTTCCCTCGACAACCCTCAGGGAGAACTCAGGGCCCACCTCGAAACCACGCCAAAAAGCTCAAGCTCGTCTTCATCCATGTTTGTTGACAATGCCCAAGGTGAACTCTTTGACTTTTTGAACGCTTCGACGATGAATGGAAATCCATTGGCATCTATGAACTTGAATACCAACCAAGACCCTCTGCAACCTCAACAGCAACAACAACAGCAGCAACAGCACATGATGTCAATGATGCACCAACAGCAGCAGCAGTTGCTTTCGCACTTTTCTCAAACCCCATTCTCCAATGCAACCAACCGCCGCCGTACAGCTCCCTCCATATCGGCCCAGCAACAACGACCCCGACAGCATTCCGACGTTGGTACCGCCGCTGCCACTACGGTTGGTGGAATCATGAACGATGTCTACACCAAGATGTTCCAACAACGGCGCACCACAGAATCAAGCAACAAAATCAGCGTCCCTCGATTACACCGCCTGATACCGGCCGAAGGTCCCATCTATGGCGGCTCTGAAGTAACAGTCCTTGGCTCCAACTTTTACGAAGGCTTGACTTGCTTGTTTGGTGAGAGCCCTGCCATCCCCACCCACTGCTGGAGCGCCAACACCCTGCTTTGTATTCTTCCTCCTGCTGCTACTGCGGGTCCTGTGGTGGTCTCCTTCAAAGAACATCCTCTCATGCTTGAAGGCCAAGATGTGGTCCTCTTTACTTACTTTGACGAAAGTGACCGGGCGCTTATGGAACTGGCACTGCAAGTCGTAGGTCTCAAGACAATGGGCAAAGTGGAGGATGCGCGCCAAATCGCCATGCGGATCGTACAAGGCAGCAACAACAACCAAAACCGTAGACACAGCCACCGAAATGCACACTCCTCACGCTCGAAAAACCGGTCCCTGGTAACGATGACGACCGGAGCCGCCTTTTATCCCTCCACGCAGCGCTTCTCCTACCGACATTACTTGACACCAAAAGCGGCTCAAGCAATCTACGACAATGCTCACATGTTATTTTATACCCGCCTGGAGGAGCAGATCATCGGCGCTCTTTTGGCGGCAAATGCAATGATCACGGGTACAGTCAACAATGCGCCTCGTCTCTGGGTCAAGAACTGCATCTCTCTTACCAACCAGTACCAACACACCTTGCTTCACCTGGCGGCGATTCGCGGATATGATCGACTGGTGCGTGTCCTTGTCCACAACCTGGAGTGCGACGTAGACCTCACCGATCGGAACGGATTCACTGCCCTCCATTTTGCTAGCTGGACTGGTAAGGTGGGGATTGTCCGCCTGCTTTTGGATAAGACGGATTGGACGATTGAAACTGTCACGGGGAAAACAGCATGGCAGCTCGCTCTGGATGCCGGTCATCATCATGTGGTTGCTTTATTCCAAGACCACTGGAAACGATATCACTACAACAACAACAACAACACACCAACTCCGTCATTACACCTATCTCGTCATAAACGCTCGCCCAGTCGCTCCTCCTCAGTGTTGTCAGAGCCTTCCTACCTGTCATCATCATCAACTACAACAACCATTGTCAGGATTCCTTTGATTGACATCATTCCTTCCTCCGCTGCTGTCTCGTCAGCCAAATCAATCTTGCCCGAACAACTGTTCAATGCTCTGTCTTCTTTGTATATTGTCTCTACTAATACACCCTGTATTCAGCAACTTGGCCAATCTGTCAGTACCGTCTATACCTCTATGCTTGATCCCTTTTAAACAAATCGCCCGCACCACCTCTTGTTGACTTTTCTTCTTACACATATCCCTACACGCTTTATATTCTACGGCTACACACCTTTTATGTACATGTCCTTATAGCCTTCGTTTACTATTCCTATTTTTACTTTTGATATCAATAAAGAAACCATACAATCCCTTCTGCATGAATGATTCAAAAACCTACATTTTAAACCCCGCTTTGGCTATAAAGGATCTCTTTTTCCACCAATTTTTTTAATTTTGCTTCTTCTTCACTTTTTTCTCTTCCATGGACATTGAAATTGCACTATGAACGAATCGCTCTCTATACAACGACCTTAAATGACGAACGTGGGGTGACTCTCTCCTTCTCACCATCTTGCCCATCTTGGTCTTGCCATGACTAACGTTAACGTTTTGCATCATTGCTCTTTTTTTGCTCAAATGATCGACTGGGATGGCAACGGATATAGGCTCTCTGGCACCAGAGCTGGATGGACATGTGGTTAGAATAGGGATTGCACGCAAGGGATTCCGAACTACGTGGGGAAACCCTGGCAGTTAGATTCTGTAGCCAATGCACCGCCCCACTCAGGTGCCTACTCCTCTTTGCTCACTACCACTGACACTTTTGACACCACTGGACAGTTTTCCCCTCCTTCCTTCTCTCGATACTATGTTAGTCATTCCGGGCCCTGTACATGCCATGGCAATTTCCCCACCCCCACCCCCACGTAGCTTAAATATAGTCTCATCCACTCAATAAATCTTATTTGACACTATCTCCATGACTACTGTCTCATTTTCTAGGACTAAACTTTAAAGACTGAGCTCGCGATTCTGCTGTTGTTGCTCTGGCTTGTGCACACCAAGGTATTTACTCTGAGTGTAAAGTGTATAAATGAACAAATCTCATTATCCGACTTGCCTAATTTTACTTTTACAACAAGCACCTTATGTTTCTGGCATCACCCACTTGTAAAACCAAAAAGTTGCTGATTTTTTCAAACGTCGCTTTTTTGGAAAAAAAGGATGGACCATCACCCATGAAAAGTGTCCCTTTTTGTTGGACATGGGTTTTTTCGTAAACGAAATAACAAACCTCACCTCAAATTTTACATGAAGTACGTGGTGCTTTGTATCTACCGAATGATGTAAAGGGTGGTGGAATTTCTTCGATAAATTGCCAGCTTAGGAGCTGCTGAAATCAGCTACTGTTTTGAGCCTTGATGGAGAGTTCAGAGACGCATGCGGCACAGACATACTTTGATTTTAGTACCGTTCGATAGATATGCATTCCGTCTTGCTCCATGTTAAATTTGAAGGTGGGTTGTGCATCTCGTTTTTGAAAAACTGGGCAATGCTTTCCAAAAATTTACAACTGGAATCGTGAAGTTTCTAAAAAAATCAAGCTGCCCACCCACGTTATTTCAAACTCCGTCTTTTGAAACTTTTATGCAATCGAATCAACACTTGAGGGAAATGCTACAGACAGAACCACCGGACGGAACCAAATCTGCGTGTGCTGAATTTTGCGGACAATAAGGACTGATATGGCGGGGGACTCTTTGAGTCCCTAATTTGAGTCCCGGGCATAGCTGGGACTCAATTCGAAATGAAGATAAAACCGCCCCGCCAGGCACAGGAATGGTCTTACTTTTCTCATCGGGAATCGATCGGCAAGGCCCTCTCCTCTCCTGATATCAGGTCCAACAAAAAGACGCATATCAATTGCAGCTCATCAGCTCGTATGGCGGGTAACCTGTGTGCGAACGTGGATCAAATACGACGCCAAGACCGATGGAACAACACAGCGATAAACGGCGCATACCTCACCAACCTTTCGAGAGAATTAGTGCGATCAATGGCAAGCTTCCCCTCATATGGTCGATTCTTTTATCTTGCACGTGCCGCCTTTAACCCACCTACCAGCCTCTGCAAGACGTTGCTATTCAACCTACCGTCTCTGAAAATGCATTTGTACAGGTGATCATAATGTCCAGGGAGGCTTTTATACAAGACTCGGTGCTCATGATGGAACTCCACCCCTGCTATCCCATTTGGCAACATTCAATCTTCTCTGATGTAGCATGCCCGCTCTGATATGTTGGGGATATGCTGCAAATTGAAGCTCAGGAACACGATCCTGCCCACACGCTCCTCCAACAATGTGTACCTATGCACGCTAGAGTTCAAACCCCGATTGGCTATAAGATTATTTTTTGGCCCGACCTATTATTTTGCTCCTTCTTCCCCTCGTCATTACTTTTTTGCCTCCATTGTCATTCTCTTTACTCCA
>LT554417.1:161273-172983 GCA_900079185.1 Absidia glauca
TTGCCCCTTCCCCTCCTCCTCCCCCTCCTCCCCCTCCGAACGAACGAACGATTGACCGAACGAACGAACGAACGATTACCTCTCACCTCATCTCAGCACCTTGCTAATCTTTTAGCTTACCATGACCAACATTTTCTTTTCGACTGTAGATCTCGGCTACGACGATAACGACGACGATAACGAAGACGATGACGACGATGACGACTCGCCCACTGCTTTATATCACAAGATAAGGCTGTTTTAAAATTTTTAAATATGAAAAACAGGGGGAAACCCTTGAATTTTTTTTTTCGTGCACTCACCTCATCCATCGTAGATTCCATAGCCATTGCACTGCTGAAGTGCACTATCCTTTGGCCTGATCCCTGTGTTCATCACATCTGATGCTTTTGAATTCGTTAGTCTGCTCTCCCCTCCTCCATTCCCAACGCCATTACACTACATTAGTTCCTTCATGGCAAGTCAATCCCGCCCCTACACTTAGACATATGGCTTAATTATAGCCTCATTTACTTAATAAACTTGACATGAAACCATCTCCATGACTACCGCGTCGAATCCCAAGACCCAACTTGAGCGAAGAAATCGCTGCTGTTGCTCAGGTTTGACTTGGGTTTTTTGTTCACCAAGGCATTCACTCTGTGTGTCAAATGTATGAATGAACATATCTCATTTTTCGGCTTGGCTACTTTAATTTTAGAACTCTGTCTACACAAGCCCCTGGATCCTCCACTTGAGAAAACCAAAAAGTTGGATTTTCAAAAAGTCGCTTTTTGAAAAAAAAGAATGGACCATCCCCCATGAAAAGTACCACTTTTTCTTGGACATGACTTTTCTCGTAAAACAGGTAACAAACAGCACCTCAAATTGCACATGAAAGAAGAAGTGCTTTGTATCTACCGAATTATGAAAGAATGATGGTTCTAAATGGGCGAACCACCGACTTTGTGTCGCTGGAATCATGTGCTGTTTTTAGGCCTTAGTGAAGAGTTCAGAGAAGCGTACAGCACAAGTATACTCTAAGTTTGGTATCGTTTGATAGATGTACATACCATCTTGTTCCATGTGCAATTTGAAGTCGAGTTATCTATCCCGTTTGTGAAAACCAGGGCAACTCGCCACAAAAGTTGACAGCTGGAAATCGAAAAGGTCTAAAAAAAAGATCAAGTCGCCCACCCCCTTTATTTCACACCCCGCCTTTTTTCAAACTCTCATGTAGTCGGCCAACACTTTGTGTCAAAACTTCTCAAGATGACTGGTGTCTATTAAAAAGAGTAAAGCCATAGAGATGGCTCAAAGTAGGTTTTATTTACTAACGGAGACTATGGTGAAGCTACTTGTAGGACTTTTTGGAATGGCTATTCTAGTGCAATGAGCTACGGAATGAAGAAGGGGAGAGCTGGTCAGCGGTTCCAAAAGGGTGAGTAATAGTGTCTAAAAGAAAAGAGGGAATAGTGCTTTTTGAAAGTGCACTGGAGAGCCAACCTACAAGGAAAAAGTGAGTGCACAAAAAAAAATGCGGTTTCCCCATGTTTTTCGTGATCCCTTTGCGTCCAATCCCTAATCTAGCCACATGTCCATCCTGTCCGGCTGCCAGAGAGTCTGTGTTTGTTGCCATCCCATTTAATCTACCAAGAAACAACGGAGCATTGCAAAAGGCCCACGTTAGCCATGGTAAGACAAAGATGGACAAGAGGGTGAGAAGGAGAGAGTTACCTTGAGTTCGTCGTTCAAGGTTGTTGTATAGAGAACGAGTCGTTGGCGGTGCGGTGGCAATGTTGATGGATAGAAAAAAATGTGTTGAAGAAGGAAAGAAGAAGCGAAGAATAAGTTCGAGGAGAGAATCAGTACTTGAAGCCATGCGGCGGAGTGTGAATATTTGGCAGGCAAGGATGAAAGGGGGAATTCTGTGGTGTCCACAGCTCCGCCCTTTTATTTTCTCAACGCTGGCGGAGTTTAAACATCGCACAGGCGTTGGGCCGCGTCATGATAGACACTCTTTTTTTGTTTTTGGGTTCTTTCCAATCTCTTTCACTCTTTCAATCCATTATGCTTACAGCCTCCGAACCACATGACGGCATGTCCGTGCCTATTGAACACCGATTCGAACCTTACGATGACAATGGAGGGTAAGTGAAGAAAGGCGCAACGATGGATGCACTGACTCTTTTTCATTTTGGTTTTAGGACTAGCGTTGCCATTGCTGGCAAGGACTTTTGTGTGATTGCAGCGGATACTCGACAAAGCACAGGCTACAGCATCAACTCACGTACATCGCCCAAAGCGTACGTCCTATCTGATACCTCTGTGATTGCTATGAATGGATTCCATGCCGATGGGTTGACCTTGAAAAAAGTGCTGGAACAACGATTAAAGGTACGCCGACATCCTCCTACACATGATCGTTTACTCATGGACTTTATGTCTTTTCTATAGTGGTACAAGTTTGCTCACGATAAAGAAATGTCATGCGATGCCTTGGCGCAAATGCTTTCCAACACCTTGTACCAACGACGATTCTTCCCTTACTATGCGTTCTGTGTCTTGGGTGGTGTGGATGAAAAAGGTAAGCCTCTAGCCAACCCAAGTCTGACAGTCTCTTTGTAACACATCTTTATATGCTAGGTGAAGGAGGTGTGTATTGTTACGATGCGATTGGCTCTTACGAACGTGAATTAGCTCGTGCTTCTGGATCTGCCTCAGCTTTGATTCAACCCTTCCTTGACAATCAGGCAAGCGACTCATCTGCTGGTTATCTATTGCAACATGTATGTGCTGACAGATGCTTTCTTTTCTTATCCTCTGTAGGTTAACCGCAAGAACCAGCAACATGTGTCACACGCACCTTTGGAATTGGACGAAGTGTTAAGGATTGTCAAGGATGCCTTTACTTCCGCCACCGAACGGGACATCTATACCGGCGACAACCTTCAGATCTGCATCATTCGAAAAGATCAACCGGTAGAAGTGCAACATTTCCCTTTGAAGAAGGATTAGTTTATTTGATTTGCTACATTGAATAAAACGCTTTTGGGGTCTCTCTCTCTGTGTGTTTGTATATGGCCGAACTCTCGATCATTTGACAGGGGCGGTGATGATACTACTTTTTCCATACCTTAGGCTCCACGCTTGGAAGGCATGCTTTTGGTGATCATTCATGGTCAGCGACACCTTCTTCTCCACGAGGGCATCGACAATATGCCACGCATCGATTCGACACTCCTTCATCTCAAACACCGACAGATTGGGGCACGACGGCAACAGGCATTGGATGGCGCGGTTGGTCAGGCCCTGGCAGTTATTGACAGACACACGCTCAAGCGCTCCCTGGCGGTACTGGGCCAAGGCTTCGATGGCGGTATCATCAATCTCACACCCGGCCAAGCCAAGCACGGTGACCTGGGTATGTTGGGCAATCAGGCGGATCGACTGGCTTGTCACCCGCCACTTCTCACGGATACGACCCACATTCAAATGGTGCAACGATCGACATCCTTGGGCAACGGCGGTAAGACTTATATCCGATATCAGTCCGCACGCACGAAGGTCGAGGTGGACAAGGCCGGGAACATGGTGGGCTAGGGCTAGGATCGAGGCGTCTGACACTTGGTGGCATCCGGCAAGCGACACATGCGTCAGGTGCGGCAAAGGCTGTGTGAAAAATGGTGTCAACGTGGCATTGGTGACATGATCGCAAATGTATATCTCGAGGCGCTCAAGGTACTGGACTTCGGGCGCTACTGCAACAAGACTCTCATGGATTCCCTTCTCTTTTATGCGCCGCAACGTCAAGGATCGAAGACTTCGACGGTAAAGATCAAGAGACGGTGACGATGATGATGATGGTGGGGATGGGTCTACTGATGCTTCTATTGCTGTGGGTAGAATCGGGGTCGATTTAGATGGTACCGTACAAGGCGATGCACATGTTGACGGCGACGATGACGACGACGAAACCGACAAGGATGATAGGGTGGATGATGATAAAGATGCACGCACTGGTGGTCTTGGAATGGACTGATTCGATACCACACTGGCGAAATGGTGGAATGCGCTTGTATCTGCCTGTGTATCTTCGAAGATCAAATGTCGCCAAAGGTGACGCAAAGCACATTCATGCCACAGTCGATTCGTCAATAGACAAGGTATCAAGTGTCGTTTGTTTCGATGGATCACGTTGGGTTGCTTTGGTTCGGGGTGGTTGTACGGTGCCAAGTGCCATAGAATATGGCTGACGATCTCTGGAAGCTGAATGGCTAGATGGCTGTTGGTCATTATGTAGTATTAGTTATCAGTGTAGTCTATAGTTAGGATGATGGGAATCGAAATAAAAAATGGATGGTTTTATAGATGGATACATCGAATTCTTGTTTCTGGGAAGAAGGGGATCGTGATGATATTGACCAGCGTGTGTGTGTGTGTGTGTATTTGGTATGCCATTTATTAATGGTGCGGAGGATTTCCATGTTTCTTATATGGCTACATTCTCGTCGGGAGGCATGTTGTCCCAAATTTGGCATACCCATTCATTACTCCTTGGATCCCACAAAGCAAACTTGACAGGCGGAGTTCGAAATGTTTTGTTGCATGAATGACCAGTTCTCGTTGAGAACATCAAAGTAATATCTGTATACACATGGACGTTTCTAGTTTTACATTCCCATTTTATTTGTAAAAGTACATAAGCAAGAAGAGGGCGTGATAATTTAACAAGGTCTATAAGGAGAGTGGAGGAGAGGGGGGGGGGAGGAGACTAATTGCCTATATTAAAGTATCCAAGAGCCAAGCTTAACAAGAGGTGTGAGTCCAACCAGGGCCACAGGTACAGAATGTCTTTGTCAGTTCCTTGACTTCTTGAGAGATTCGAGCGACTTCCCGTTTGACAATGGCCGTCATGTATTCGTCCTTCCTATAACCAGTTAATGTATCCTGCAAGTCCCGAGGAAGAGAAGTGTAAAGCATGCTTGGTGATCCCAGAATAAACAACGTCGCAAAGGCCGCTTGCTGATCGACTTGTTCATCGGTGGCGGTGGTGGGATAAAGTGTTTTGAAGACGATCGGGTAAAGAGGGGATTCGGTTGTGTCCTTCAAAAGATGCTGGATGTAGGTTTTTGCTGCTTTTTCAGGATGTTCTTGATGCTGCTGTTCCGAGAAGGCCTGTGAAGAGATCATCGACTGGTTCGCCAAGATTCGGGTGAATTCAGGGGGCACGTTGCGAAGGACGACTTGTATAGCATGTTCCAAAGATCTCGGTTTTTCCAGCCACATGTTCTCCGGTATACGTTTGCAGAAGCTTTGGGCGATCGTCGACCAGTTGAGCTGAGTGGGAGTGATCGGTGCCGGTGATGGAGAGGATAAAGAGGCGGCTTGCTGTTTGGTATCTTCTAAAGTTGTTGGAGTTGTTTCTGCTGCTGCTGCTGTTGGTGATGCTGCCTTTGACTTGCTGCCTTTCATAGTACATAAGCGGACTGGAGGGTGTTCTGCATCGTAGCTGATCAAAAAGTAGCCACGGGGACGACCAGTTGACTTGTCGAGAGGGGCCATAGATTCATAAAGAGTTTCAATAGGGCACCAGTAGCTTGGATACTTGTATCGAGCAGTGTCCAGTACCAGAACCATCTTGTTGTCGGGGTTATACGCACCAATAGGAGAGAAGTGACCATCACCTGTTTGGCCAAGGGTTTTACGAGAGAAGGAGACCACCAAGAACTTGTCGGACCGTCCAGTAACATCTATCACATCTTTTTGGAATTCGTCAAAGGTGAATGTCGGGGCTCGTTTGGCTTCCACCTCGCTGTGACATTTGGCAAGGCAGGCGAATTCGTCGAAAGTGATCCCATTCTTCTTCATTTCCTCTTGAGTGGAACAGCAGTTCAATAGTTCATCTACACCCAAACATCAATTCTGTTAGTTCGCTGACCCATCATCATCATCATCCTCATCCTCTTTCCGTTGTCCTTACCAGAATACCACCGCCAGTTTCCTTTCCATGTCCTTTTGGGGTCGACTTCCAAAGCATTGAGTACCATAGCCACTGCGAATAGATAAGACAAACAATCAGTGAGTATGCATATAAAGGGGGTTGAGATAAACAAAGTGATCAGTCTTACGTGAGCTTGGGCCACAATAGGCGGGTTCCGATTGGGTCGTAAAGTTACCAGTCAGAGGGAAAAAGCCTTCAGCATGATTGGCCTCCATGGAAGAGCGGAAGAAGGATTTCCCCAAACTTGAAGAGAATCGTACCAAAGTGGACGGAAGTTCCCGTTGATAAAAGGTGTTCTTGAGGTCAGAGTTCGAGTCATTGTTCAATCCAAGTAGATCTTGAAAGGCGGCTGTTGCATTGGCGGCTTCGGTTGAAGGAGGACCATCGCTGGCTGTTGATGACGACAAGGTGGTTGATGAAGACGGAGCCAGCTCAAGGGTGGGCTTTGCTGGAAGGAAACCACTTTCGTGGACGTTGTTGTTCTTGTTGTTGTTGAGGATCTCCACTTTGTTGTTTTCAGGAGCAGGCAAGGAGGAAGTGGTGGTTAGGCTTCTTGAGCAATTGCTACATAGTTGAGCAGATTTCACAGGTATATCGTTGGTCATCTTTCTTCTTAAAAGTAATCTTGTTAATGGTGCTGTAAATGTTTTCATAGACTAAGGGAGAGAAAAAAAAAAAAGAAGGAAGAAGAAAGTGAAGGAAAGAAAAAATTCCAGCATTCCAAAATATATGGATGGGTGGTCGGATAATTTTAAACTCCGTCCGAGCTACCCTAGGATAACACAATGGGCGGAAGCGAACTTTTCGGGATCTTCCTCTTTTCTTTATTTGCGAACTATGGACACTCTTACTCTTCGTGGTACCCTTGAAGGTAAGATGCTTAGTTCCCTTCCATCAACATACGATTAAGACAACAACAACGACGGCTACGATAAAGGATGGGTTGGATGGATAGGATGGATAGGATGGATGGATGGATTGGATTGGATGGGATGGGAAGGATGGTTGCATAATCAACGAACACAAGTGACATGTCTGAACTCATTCTTTTCTTCTTCTTCAATAAAGGTCATGGCAACTGGGTCACTGCCATTGCTACCACTCCTGAAGCTCCCGATATGGTTTTGTCTGCCTCTCGTGGTAAGTGATAGAACCAGTGACGATCGAAAAAACTCGATAAAACGCTCAGTCAATCCTCCCTCTCGATAAACTCAATCAATCTATTTATCACGCAACTCTTCATAGACAAGTCCATCATTGTCTGGCACTTGACCCGGGACGAAGTCAACTACGGTGTTCCTCGCAAGGCCTTGACTGGTCACAACCACTTTGTTGAAGATCTCGCCATCTCCTCTGACGGTCAATTCGCTTTGTCTGCTTCCTGGGATGCCACTCTCCGTCTCTGGGACTTGAACAACGGCAAGACCACCCGCCGTTTCGTTGGTCACACTGGTGATGTTCTCTCTGTTGCCTTCTCTGCTGACAACCGTCAAATCGTCTCTGGTTCTCGTGACAAGTCCATCAAGTTGTGGAACACTCTTGGTGAATGCAAGTACGATATCAAGGAAGATGGTCACTCCGAATGGGTTTCCTGCGTGCGCTTCTCTCCCAACCCTGCCAACCCCTTGATCATCTCCGGTGGCTGGGATAAGCTCGTCAAGGTCTGGGATTTGACCAAGCTCAAGCTCAAGGCCAACTTCACTGGTCACAACGGTTATGTCAGCACTGTCACCATCTCCCCCGATGGATCTCTCTGTGCCTCTGCTGGTAAGGATGGCGTTGTCATGTTGTGGGACTTGAACGAATACAAGCACTTGTACTCTCTCGAAGCCGGTGATGTCGTCAACAACTTGACCTTCTCTCCTAACCGCTACTGGTTGTGCGCTGCCACCGCCTCTTCCATCAAGGTCTGGGATTTGGAATCCAAGTCTATCGTCGATGAACTCCGCCCTGAATTCACTCAAGTTGGTAAGGGTCGTGCCTTGACTCCTCAAGCCTTGTCTCTTGCCTGGTCCGCTGATGGCTCCACCCTCTTCTCTGGATACTCCGATAACCTCATCCGTGTCTGGACCGTCTCCCGCACTCTTTAAAATAGATCATCTAGCTTACATAGTTTGATCGTTTGTCATCATCATAATAAAGATCTGTATTCATTGAAAACCCTTCCCTGTCTTTATTTAGCCTTCTTCCGTGGCAACGGCATGGATCAAAATATGCAGGTACGAAAATGCCGGAGTTTGAAATTTGACCTGGATCTTCTTTATGCATTGAATCTGATGCTTGTCGGCGATAAGCTTTTCATAGTATCTTGACACATTAGAATATAGCATAGTTATGGAATCGAAATTGACTTGCAATAGTGTATGCGGTGCAATAAAAAGTGTTTTGCGTTATGCTTTAGTCTTGTGTCACACTCGTATCAGGGGCATTCTATCCTTCTGATCATTGATACCGCTTGCCAGTCATACTAATCACCCTTTGGTCCTATGAAGAATGATAATCTCATGTTGCATCTCCCTGCAAACATTCAAAAGAGTTTTCTCCAAAGACATCACAGTAGATCCAGATACGACAAGGGGGGAGGTGTCTAGATCGGGACATAAAACACCCTTTTTGTGTTTGTACAGAAATGGTCACTTTTTGATTGTAGTCAACATAAATCATCCATTCCTATCCAAACATTCGATGCATGATGCTTCACTATCAAACCTTGTTTTGTAATTTGAGAGAAAAGGTTCGCAGACCCTCTTTTTGGTCCCTGAATAGACGGCCCTCAAGTGAATTTAAACCTCCGCCGCCGAATGATTTCTGCATATTCACCCAACGTGCGGCACATCTATCTCCGAGAAGCTGGAGAGCAATCCATGCCACCACGCCGCAAGAAAGAGAGTTCAGCGACAGAAACCATGCCTTGTCCTCATCGCTTGCCTAGATTTGAAGAAAAGAGACCTCGTGATTGACGATAATGGTTCCTTTTCTTCAATGACTAACAAGAAGGTGATACAATGCGTTCCCAACCATATTGTTTGAGTTCATCTCTTATCTTTCTCTATTCATGCACGTGTGTATGTCTATTCTGTTTTGAATGATCATTTTGGAGTATCTCTGATCTGGCGGGTGGAGGGAGATCAAATTTCTCTCGGGCCTATAAAGGGGAGGGGGGATGTCGGAACCCAAATCGAATTTTTCTTTTTGTCTCTCTCTCTTTCACTTTTCTTTCTCCACATACCCTATTCTTTTAATCTTACACCACTGGAAGGTAATAAAACACAAACATGATCTATTTTCTTTAGCTTACCCTTTCCTTCTATAGATGAGCGACACCAAGGACCCTGTAGCAGTGACCCAACATGAACACAGTTTGGTGGACAACGACTATCAAACAAAAAAGTCAGTTTCCGACAGACTGTCCTTATTCTTTGCCAGCATTGCGCTCTTATCCGATGGTTACCAAGCTCTCATTATCTCTTCTGTCGAAAGCTGCCTCTCCAAGATTTATGGTAGCTCCATTGTCACCTCCACATTGACGACGAGAATCAGCAATGCTCTATTGATTGGTGATATTGTTGGTATGCTTGGCTTTGGCTTGATCATTGATCGCTTGGGACGCAAGTTCGGGATCGTCCTATGTACTGCTATTGTCTGTTTGGTAAGTAAAAGAAAAAGAAGGTATCCGCTGTGTCACTCACATGTTCTCCTTTGCTAGGGTATTGTTCTGGCCACTGCATCAAGTGGTACCTCTCCTACTGGACTTATTTGGATGTTGATCATTGCTCGTGGTATAACTGGGTGTGGCGTTGGCGGCGAATATCCTTGTGCGTAAGTGAAAGGATGCTAAATATCTGATTGCATCCGCTGATCACTTTCCTTGTCCTGCTTAGATCTGTCAGCGCTGGTGAAGCTGCAGAAGAATCAGGACGAAGTCGAGGCTTCTGGCTGATCATCAGCGGTAACTTCATTATCGAGTAAGTACAATCTCATCCTTCCACTTTTAACTTATACTGACGGGCATAACCTTACAACCAATAGCTGTGGATTCCTGATAGCTGCCATTGTACCTGTCATTCTCTTGGCGATCTGCGGTGAAGGTGGGCTTGAAGTAGTGTGGCGTCTGTCCCTTGGTCTTGGGCTCCTTTTGCCGGTCAATGTGCTCTATTTTAGACTGAAGATGCTCAACTCAAACGCATATCAAAAGGAAGCCATGACTCGAAAAGTGCCTTATCTCTTGATCATGAAGCACTATTGGCCCAAACTACTAGTCACTGGAGGGTAAGTGTCTCGAAAAGAAGGGAGGAGAAGGCTATGGACTCTAACCTGTCTTTTTGTTTGCAGTATCTGGTTCTTGTATGACTTTATTACCTATTCCTTTGGCATATTCTCGGATACAATCTTGGCCTTGGCAGTTCCTGGCAACTCTTTGATGCAGACCTTCCAGTGGAACATTGTACTCAACGTCTTTTACCCATTCGGTGCACTTGCGGGCGCTTTTTTGGTGGATCGATTCGGACGCAAGTACCTCATGTCTGGAAGCTTTATTATTCAAGCTACCCTCGGTATCATCATTGGAGCGTTGGCTACCCAGATTGTGTCTATCTTCCCCCTCTTTGTGATTCTCTATGGCCTCTTCCTCTTTTTTGGCGAATGCGGCGGTGGAAATATCACTATCACATTGGCTGCTGAAATGTATCCCACAGCCATTCGAGGCACCATGTTTGGTCTTTCTGCTGCTCTTGGAAAGGTAAAGGAAAGATATACAAAGACATGATGACTTTTACTCACAACCTTCTATAGGCTGGAGCTGCAATTGGTACCCAGGTGTTCAAGCCAATCCTTGCTGCTTTGACCGAACGATCCGGAGATGCTATCAAAGCTCAAGGCTATGTTTTTATCATTGGCGCCAGTATTGCCCTCATTGCAGCGGCACTTACCTACTTTTTCGTAAGTTCTTTCCCCTCTTCCTTCAGTAAATCAGTGGTGTTAACAGTGGCCTGACATAAATTTATAGGTGCCTGATTTGAGCCAACAATCTCTGACCGCCCTTGATGATGAATTCCGTCAGCTCCTTACTGACAATGGCTATGATGTGACTCAACTCGGTATCATCCATTCTACTCAGCACACTGAAGAGCTTGCAGCCGATACCAAACGTTAGCTGTAATGAATCGAACACATCTTTACTTGTCGTAGTGTAGTTTTTCTAGTCTAGCTGCCACTTAATGTTACTCCTCCCCTTCCTTTACTCCATCAATTATATAAAAAGTATCTCTCACGCTCATGTGTTGTATTCAAATAAAGCAAAGCTACATTTTAATGATCATTGGCAGCCCATTGCATGGGATATGCTGCAAATTGAAGCTCAGGAACACGATCCTGCCCTCACACTCCTCCAACAACGTGGGCCTATGCACTCTAAATTTAAAACCCCGATTGGCTATAAGATTATTTTTTTTGCCCGTACTATTATTTTGCTCCTTCTTCCCCTCGTCATTACTTTTTTGCCTCCATTGTCATTCTCTTTACTCCACGACGTCAAACGAACGAACGAACGAACGAGCAAACGAGCAAACGAACGAACGAACGGTAACTTTCCTCTTCCCACGTCATGTTCATCTTTCGCTCACCATTACTAACTTTTTGCCTTGTGCATCGTTCCTCTTTCTTTTGACACTAGATCGGCTACGACGATGACGACGACAATAGGGACGACGACGATGCTAATGACGACTC
>LT554417.1:180769-200114 GCA_900079185.1 Absidia glauca
TACATGAAGAAAGGAGTGCTTCTTATCTACCGAATGATGCCAAGTACAGTACTGTATGTTCGGTTGCGAGGAATGGATTGCCAACTTTAGGGTCACGGAATCAACAGCTGTTTTGGGGCTTGGTGTAATGTTCATAGGCACATACAACCCAGATATACTTCAAATTTGGTATCTTTCGATAGATGTACATCCCACCTTGTTGCATGTCGAGTTTGAAGATGGGTTGTCCATCTCGATTTTGAACAATAGGCAACTTGTCACAAGTAGGTACAACTGGGAATCGTAAAGTTTCTAAAAAAAGTCAAATTTGTTCAAAAGTCCGCCCACCCAGTTTATTTCACACCCTGTCAAATTCTCGTGTGCGGTGCAGTCGGTCAAGCCTTGGCGCACAAATGCATGTCAGAGCTTCCAAGATGACTGTAGCATACTCAAAGAAGAGAAGTCATGGTAGCCTGGAAATTAGTGTCGGAGTACAAATACTTGGTTGGCAGGACTAATGGACTCAAGAATTTTCATGACGAATCAAGGATTCCGAACACCAAAATCTCACACAAACTACAGAGTGATATCATGAACAGGGATCGCTGCCATTCTTCATCCAGTTGTCGTGAAAATATAACGAAACGACAGATCTTTTTGAGATTCATGCGATCGGAGTTGAAAACTGGTAACCTTCTGAAAGCGATATGAAGGACCTCATTTACGTCCTCGTAAACATCAATCATCGAGATCATTTACCAGTAGTTCAAACATTGCTCACAGGATTTTCCCACCCACTTGATCCATTTGTAATAACAATGTGGCCCCTATTATTAAAGGACTGTCTCTACATCAGTATAGCATGCACTACAAAAGAGATGACCAGCCCTTGACAATGCCCACCCTTCACAAAAAACAAATCACACACACACACAAACGCACACACACACACCCACACACACAAACACACACACATACAAACATACACACACAAACACACACATAGGAATAGATGCACTGACTAATGTTTTCTTTATTTAATGAGGATGAGATGAGAGCTAGTTTTACAAAAGAGTTTCGTAGGGGATGGCAGTGATGGTTTGGGGAACGTTGTCAGCGGTGGAGACATGACGAGCGTTACGGGGTTGGACAGGAATACGCTTGAGGTTGACCTTGACTATGAACACAAACAGATCAGGTCAGTCCTCATGCTTGTTACTTATACCCATATACTTACTGCCAGCAGCACGAGCATCGATCTTCTTTTGAGCGTTTTCCTTGACACGATCCAAGAATTCTTGACGGCACTTGGAGTGCTTGACATGTTCGATGCGGAGGTTCACACGCTTTTCCATGTAACGGCTACCAACCTTCTTGTAGATGATCACACCGACAGCGGACTTGGTGACGTTGTAGACAACACCAGTACGACTATGATAGAAGTAATGTTAGGATACACACACAGCTTCTTCCGTCCTCAAGGACTTACCCGTGGTAGAACTTGTGGGGCATACCCTTTTGGACAGCAGCATTGGCCTTAATGTCAACAATGTCTCCCACCTTGTAGGTCTTCAAGTAGGTGGACAAGGGAATGGCACCATGTTCCCGGAAGTTACGGGAGAACATGTGGCGGGTACGAGCGCGGACTAGGGGAAAAAGTGAGGTCAGTTAGATATTGGGTCAGGGATGCTACATGAGCGTCCTGATAATGGTACTTACGACCAAAGGAGTGAGGCATTTTCTATGGCAAGATCAAAGAAAGTAAAGAATGGTTGAGTCATTACATTCGCATCGATGGTTAACCGCTTACCGATTATGTTGAACGCACAAAAGTGGAAAGAGGAAGAGCAAAATACAATTGTGTGGATCTTGCGCACACATATGAAGAAAAAATATTTTTCAAACGCCGATACAAAAGTCGCCGCTCTCGAAATTATACTTGTTCCTGAGTCTTTGGGGCTTACTCTGGTTACAGAACACTTCCTTGAATAGATGGTAGGCAGCTTCTGACAACCAAGGATTGACTCAACTGTACATTGTTCGTTGTTCGTATGACAGGAGGATGAGGAAGGACTTTGTGAAGGGAAAGTGAGTAGAGAGTCGGAGATTGAAATGGAGTAATATGGATCGCCGCATGAATTACGTTTAAGCCACTAGGGCAGGGCGAGGCTCGGTCCATAAAGCTAAAATTTTTTCGGCCACTTCTCTTTTCTTCCTTCTTTTCCCTTCATAGTAGAATCATGACCGGTGCTTCCAGAACCTGTAAGTAGAGTGCTCGATCGGCACTGATCTTTACCTGTATACTGCTTCCATGTTACTGACAAACCTAATATCTTTGTGATTGGTTGACATTGACGATTAGACTCCAAGACCTACAAGGTCCCCAAGCGTCCCTTCGAATCCGCTCGTCTCGACCAAGAATTGAAGTTGGTTGGTGAATACGGTCTTAAGAACAAGAAGGAAGTCTGGCGTGTTGGATTGACCTTGTCCAAGATCCGTCGTGCTGCTCGTGAACTCTTGACCTTGGATGAAAAGGACCCCAAGCGTCTCTTCGAAGGTAACGCCTTGATCCGCCGTCTTGTGCGCATTGGTGTAAGTAGAACATGGAGGGGGCAATCGCTTTATCATTAGGGTACTGACACTTTGTAACATGTTTAGGTGTTGACCGAAGACCGCATGAAGCTCGATTACGTCTTGGCTCTTAAGATCGAAGATTTCTTGGAACGTCGTCTCCAAACCCAAGTCTTCAAGTCTGGTCTCGCCAAGTCCATCCATCATGCCCGTGTCTTGATCCGTCAACGTCACATCCGTGTTGGTAAGCAAATCGTCAACGTGCCCTCTTTCGTTGTCCGTTTGGAATCCCAAAAGCACATCGACTTTGCCTTGACCTCTCCCTATGGTGGTGGCCGTGCTGGTCGTTGCAAGAGAAAGCGTGCTGCCGCTGCCGCTGGTGGTGATGCCGAAGATGACGAAGAATAGATCTTTATAGATTAGTCATATTAGCTTACTTGCCTGTTTCTCAACAATAAAAACTTCATTGTTGTCTTCTTTGTTTAACAGTGTGGGGCGAAAAAAGGGGGAATTCATGCAACTTGTAAAAAGGGGGTCTATACTGGCTATCACACCTGGAATGGGCTGCGTTGTTTTATGCATCTAACGACCCTTTCCATTCCATTTCACAAATGCGGATCCCATTATCCTAGCATCAAAAGTCATCACATCACCTAAAAACATACCAAATGTGTGCATCCAATCATTTATTATAGGGTGGTGGGAATCAAATAATGTATACGAGTGTAAAAGTAAAAGTACAATAGGAAGCCAAGAAGACGAAGAGCATCATAGCTTTGTATCCTGCCTTGATCCAGAAGGTTCTAGCCAAAAGAAGAGGTCGTTAATAAAGACTGAAAGAAGGGTTCCAGCAAGTTCTTACCTAGCCAAGATCGCCTATTCTGATATGGGTAGCCATTGCCTTCTTGGTCAGGGTGAGCTGGAGGAGGAGGTGGAGGAGCGATCATAGCACCACGTCGTTCGACCATCAAATAATGCATCTGCATCCGCATTCCATGACACACCGCACGCAGACTTTGCAATTCCTCCTGTAATCTGAATGTTTCCGTCATCAAAGCCATGTTCTGCTTCAGTTCCAAAGAGGTCATTGTTGCCGAGAGAGCCTCGATATCATGTTGCAAGCGCTGGGTTTCGGTCAAGACGACTTCCTGTTGTGTATCCAGTGGTAGATCGGGGTCAAGGGCGAAATGGCCGGGGAAGAGTAGGCTGAGCTGATTGATGGTCGTGTCCAGTTGTTGCTTGGTTTCGTGCTGATAGCTCTTAAGTGATTCGTTTTCCTTGCGTACAGCCCGTAGTTCGTCTTTGAGTTGGATTTCCTTTTGCTGTTGTTGGTGGAGATAGTGTTTGATGGATTCGTAGGGACATGATTTGGTGAGATGAGTGTCCAAGCCTGCTCGATCACCCGCCCATTGGCAGCCAAAGTCCTTGTGTGTACATACCATCGGCATTTGAGGGCACGTTTTCAGATGATTCGCATGATCTAATCTTGGGCGAGACGTATCACAATGAGAGCACTCGATGATTTCCGAAGGACAGAGCTTGTAGTGATCCTATGTATAAACATACATATATATATATATATATATAATGAGTCGAGTTCACTCCCTTTCGCCTTGTTCGTATCATTCGTTACCTCCAATTCAAAGGCTGGCATCTTCTTCTTGCACATTTTACATTCGGTTTCTCGGTGTTTGCAGGTGGAGATATGAGAATGCAGGTCTTTCTTGAGCACCAGTTCTTGACATTCTTGGAGTTGGCAGGGTTCGTATGCATACTGACAGTCGTTTTCCATATGATGGTGTTCCATGTATTGTCGTTGTCCGGTAAAGTCGCACCCTCGATCCGCACGAGGACAATGAATAAGCAGTTCATTCACCATGTTGTTGATAATCTTCACCGCCGGTTCCAAATCAGTGAGAGTCAATGGGGATCGGTCGATAGGGCAATGAGCTGAAGAGTCAACCGCTTGATAAATACAACTTTGACAAAACGTATGACTAAAGAGAAAGCACAGAAGAAGACGATGAGTCATCCCATTGACAAACAATTACAAACTGACCACTTACCCACAAGGCGATACCACAGGGTCAACAAATGGATATTGGCAAATGCAACATATCAAATTACTGTTCACATTGTCCACATAGGTGAGAGACTTTAGGTCAAGGATGCTGTCGTTGTTGTTGTTCGTCATTTTCCCTCGTGATAATGTAAAGGGAAGAAGAAGGCAAGACAAAAGGCGGGATTCGAATTCTTACAAATGCCTTTTTTTAAACTGACGGAGTTTGAATTAAAATTCCCACTTCATCGTCACTCTGGGTTGAAAAAAATATCGCACTATAAGAAAAGAGGGTACTTTTGCGCTTTCTTTCGCTTCTCTTTCCTCTCTTTTTAACAAAACCTCCTTTCTTCACAATGGCCAAAGATAAAGTTATTAAAAGAGCCTCCGGTAAGCTTCCCCTTTCCCAACCTACTCACTCGTGAATCTGTCGCTCACGCCTCCATGTCCAATAGGTACCAAGGGCTCCAAGAAGTTGACCCCTTACAACAAGTATATGAAGGTAAAAGACAAAAGCATAAAAGGATGAAGCTATGCTGAAAAGAGTGAGGGAGGTCTTGTTTTACTAACGATCGCTTTGCTCTCATCTAGACTGAACTCGCCAAGGTCAAGGAAGCCGATCCTAATCTCTCCCACCAGGCTGTAAGTTGATAGTGAAAAAAAAAAGGGAAACGTAGGAGACAAGAAAAAAGTTTTTCTCTGTCCTTTGGCTGGGTATGGAAATCAAACGCGCTTCAAAAATGGATATCAAATTTGGTGATTGGGCCTTGCGACATTTGATTTCTTTCCCAACCTTCCTCTTCTTGCCAATGCTAACGTCCTTATCCCTGTCTCTCTTCCTCTTCTAGGCCTTCAAGCTAGTGGTAAGTCTTTTAAAACAATGTTGTACCACCTTTAACTCACGAATGACTCTTTCTATAGGCTCTTAACTGGGCTAAAGCCAAGGAAAACCCCAAGAACGCAAAGTAGATAGTATCTTCTCTCTCTCTCCCACATTCCTTGCTTCTCCGTATCTATTACCACTATCAATTTTTATGCTTAGTGTATCCCAAATCCTACTTATATAGTCGTATCTGTGATATGAACCAATGAAAATAAAGCAAAAGCAGACTGATAACCATCTCTGGCATATGTTTGTGTGTGGGGGGATTCGTGGCACATCGCCGCTTCAAAATTTTAGGGAAGGCACATTTAGGTCAAGAATTGGCCCACTGGGTGATTTGCATTTGTACACATCATAGTTTCTGTAAGGGCTAGAGCTTATGTAAAGGAGTAAAGTTATGTAGATGATTACAAATAGGTTTTATTAACTGCATGAGACTATTGCTAAGCTACATTTCTAAATGGGAGGCTGCGAAGACAGATACAGGACTTTTTCATGAATTGTCATGGAAGGACTAATCTAGTGTAATGAGCTAGGTAAGGAGGAAGGACCATTTGATCTGCGGCACCAAGAGTGCTATTAGCAGACGCTAAAAGTGAGTAGGCAAACGAGTAGTGATGTTGAGCAATGCAATGGCTACACAATGTGCAATGGAAAGGGAGGGTTTTCCTATTATTTCGTTATCCCTTGCATCCCTAATCTAATCGCATGTCTATCCAGTCCTGGTGCCAGAGAGCCTGTATCCGTTGCCAGCTCCGTCGATCTGCTAAGAAAAAGAAGAGTAATGGTGGAAGATGTTAGTGTTAGCAATGTGAGAGAGAGGTGGGGAAGATCTTAAGAAGGTGAGAGTTACCAAGTGTTCGTCATTCAAGGCCGTTGTATAGTGAGCGAGTCGTTCGTAGTGAGGTGCTAATTGTCGATGGAAAGAAAAAAGGGATGAAGAAGGAAAGAAGAGGCAAAGAATACGATTGAGGGAAAAAGCGATCCTATGTAGCCAAATCGGCGTTTGAATTCCGGTGAGCTGCAAATCATAATTTCTAATAGGACCAAAGCTTATGCAAAAGAGTAAAGTCATGTAGAGGATTTCAAGTAGCTTTTATTGACTACGTTTAAACTAAATGTCGGAATGGGAGGTGGATGGAGGGAAGATATGCACAAGACTATCCAGTAATCTATAGTAATGACGAAGAGAATGAAGAAGGGGGGGTTGACTAGCGGCGCCAAAAGTATCAGTGACAGTGGTAGTGAGCCAAGGGATAATGCACTTTGGCGATGCAACGTCTAGATAATCTATTATGGACACCATGAGAGCATGAAGCGAAAAAAAAAAATTCAAGGGTTTCCCCATGTCCCTTACATTTGAAAAATTTAAAACAGCCTTAACGGGCGATCTAAAGCAGTGGTCGAGTCATCATCGTTGTGATCGTTATCGTCGTTATCATCGTCATCGTCGTAGCCAATCTAGTGTCAAAAAGAGAAACGATGCAAAAGGCAAAATGTTAATCATGGTGAAGAAAAGAGAACAAGGTGAGGAGGAGGGGAGAGTTACCGTTCGTTCGTTCGTTCATCGTCGTCGTCGTCGTCGTCGTCGTCGTGTAGCTATATTAAGGTCGACTGAAAAATAAAAGTGATGAAGAAGCAAAGAAGAAGCGAAAAAAAGATTGGCGGGAAAAGGAATCTTGTAGCCAGGATCGGCGTTTGAAACCCCTGTGGGCCTGCAAATTACCAGACGTGCTCTTAAAGACGTAAATAACGATGAGGCTGATGATGATGGGTGTATGGTGTATGCTTTGGGCAGGGTTTATGCATTGCCTAGTAAAAGGCTTTGGGTGTGGTGATATGTCGGAGATCAAAATGCAAACACTGTGGGTTGCAAAGGGACAACAATTGTAAGGCACAAAGTGGGATGTTAAGGGGAATGTAGACGCTATTGTCTTGATTCCTTTATTAAGATAGCAGCAAGTAAACTATTTACAGTGAGAGAGGGGAGGAGGGGTATAATACTAATCAACTAAAGGCCGGTCGGTTCGTGTCTTCATCTTGTCCGTCAACCACACCTTCTTCAATACAATTGGTAGCGTAGAGGGATGTTTGGAAAAAGGTAGACACCAAAGCCATCTTTGACTCCACTAGGCGAATCTTTTCAATGAGTTGCAGTGCATCATCACGGTTCGTTTTTGTCACCAAATCAAGTAGCTAATCAAAGTGAGGAATGGAAGTTAATGCTGTGTCCGTGAAGGAATGAGATCCACTATACCTTTGTGATGTTTTCGGTGAGGATTTGGGTTTCGCTCAATATGGCATCTTCGAGTGTTCGCATGTTGGGTACAGTGAGGAACGAAAGAAAGGTGCGTCAAAAAGATTTTTTTTTTCCTCTGACGCTCGCTTTTTAAAGTCGGACGGCGGAGCTTGAATGTGAAAATTACCAAGTGTGAGCATGCATGATCTACATTTGTCTGTTCATCGAGAAAAGGGGCCGTCTTACTCACTGTCTTGATTCCTAGGGCTAAAATTGAGCGAAGGAACCGAGATTTTGCTGCTGTTGTTCTGAAAAAGTTTTGTATTTCCTTTTCTCCCGAGCTGAATGGACAACCTGCGTTCAAATTTGAAAAGGATATGGACGTGCTTCGTATCTATTGCATGATACCAAGATCGCCTGATTTCCTTGGATGAGTTCACTTTTTTTGGTACGTACCACTCCAATCGGTTGCTTTTTTAAAACGTATTGTAGCCGTCATGGACTCATTCAACATCCCAATGCATGATTCTTGGTATCATGCAATGGATACGGAGCACATGCATATCCCTGTCAAATTTGTACGCAGGTTGTCCATCTCAGTTACGAGAAATTAAGCATTCTTTACAAAAAAAAAGAATTGAGTCATGCTTGAAAAAAGTTTTGTGTCTCTTTTCATCGTGAACTGAATGGACAACCTGCGTTCAAATTTGACAAGGATATGGACGTGCTTCGTATCTATTGCATGATACCAAGAAACATGCATTTGGATGTGGAGTGAGTCTGTCAAGTGTATGGATGAGCAAATCTCACCTTTTGACCTGACCACTTTGATTTAGGAACTCTATCTACACTAGCACCATGTGTTCCTGACATCCTCCATTCCAGAAAACCAAAAAGTTACCGATTTTTTCAAACGGCGATGTTTAAAAAAAGGATGAACCATCCCTTATGAAAAGTGTCACTTTTTGCTGGTCATGGATATTCTTTAAAGAAAGATAACAAACATAACTTCAAATTCGACATGAAGGAAGGAGTGCTTCTTATCTACCGAATGACACCAAGTATGTTGAGTCGCGATGGATGAATTCCCTTCTTTAGGGTCGACGGAATCAGCGGCTGTTTGGGGGCTTGGAGTAGTGTTCACAGACACATACAATCCAGGCATACTTCATTTTTGGTATCTTTCGATAGATATACATTTACCCTTGTTACATGTTGAGTTTGAAGATGGGTTGTCCACCTCGATTTTTAACAAGACGGCAGTTTGTTCAAAAAATGTACAACTAGAAATCGTAAAGTTTCTAAAAAAGTCGAACGTGTTTTAAAGTCCGCCCACCCACACCCTGCCAAAATTTTTTAGCGTTCTAATCTGTTAAGGCTTGGCGCACCAATGTATGTCAGAGCTTTTAATATGACTGTGACATATTCAAAAGAGTGAAGTCATGGAGATGATTCAAAGTAGGTTTTATTCGCTGAATGAGACTACGTTTAAGCTATATGTGAGACTTGCCATGGAATGACTAATCTAGTGTTATGAGCTACAGCAAGAAGATGGGGAGAGCTTGTTAGCTGTGCCAAAAGAACCCGTGGTAGTGTCCAAAGGAAGTGAGCGAAGGAATAGTACTTTTAAGCGGTCCAATGGCTAGAGAATCTACAATGGAAAAGTGAGTGCACCAAAAAAAAAAAAAATTGCGCCAGGGGGTTTCTGCATTTTTGCGTAATCCCTTGGTTCCAATCCCTAATCCAAGTACATGTCCGTCCAGTTCTGATGCCAGAGAGACTATATCCGTTGTATTAAGAAAAAGAGGAGCAATGATGCAAACTGCAAATGTTAGTAATGGCAAGACAAAGATGGACAAGACGGTGAGAAGGGGATAGTTACCCAGTTTTCATCGTTCAAGGTCAATGTGTAGAGATTGAGTCGTCCATAATGCAGTGCTAATGGCGATGGAAAGAAAAAAAGGGATGAAGAAGCAAAGAAGAAGCAACGAAATAAGTAGGAAAGATCCTCCCTTTTAGCACCAGGGGTATCGTTTTTTGACTCCGCCAACATAAATTAAAACCCCGACTTGCCCCATAAATGGACGTCCTTAAATACTGAAGATTTCTTTAGGTCACACTTTTTACATCCCGACATTTTTTTATATCCCGACCCAATCTTCTGATTTTTTTTTCCCCCTTCTCTTTTACTTTGTCCTAAGTACAGCACCACAGAAACGATAAATTCATTAACGATCAACATGTCCCAACTCATGCTTAGTATATGATGTAGAATGGCATATGTCCCTCGATAACCAATCATCCCTCGATAACCAATCAAGTCGACAACGATACAACAATGACGAACGACGGTGAACATGACCCAACTTACAGCTAGTATATGACGTAGGATAGCATTACGTAGGATAGTATTCGATTACACAATAAAACTCAGTTCGATCTTCATCCCCCTTTAATTGATCTTCCTTTTATTATACATCAACTTGACATGCCCACCATCTACAACGCCAACAACATCAAAGAGGCCCTTCTACCCCATAATGATGTTATGAAACTTCCTTTAAATACAGATGTCCAAGTTCATTTCAATGAATGGGAAGAATGTCTCAAACGTATCCAAGAACTTTGTGGAGAAAAGTGGCTCAGGCGCTCACTATACAGGGGTGACTCTCGAAACGCCACTGTGTTGTTCAGGAAGGTTTTCTGCTGCCATCGATCTGGAGTACAAGATGCACCCATTCCCACAATTCGCCCGAATCAAAAAGCCTCAAAGAAAGTGGGTTGCCAAGGGGTATTGCAAGTGACTCAGTACAGCGACAGAGAAGAGCTGGCAATAGTGCGTCTTACCATGGACCACACAAATCATGTAGTGGGTAGCCGATCTGAACTCCGCACCTTACCCCTGAGATCGGATGTCGCCCAGTACATTCGCACACGTTTGAGGAATGGCGGCAGTGTTTCGGAGATCAGAATGGACTCCCTCAGACAGATCGAACAATGGGACAGTGAAGAACCCACCTCTTCTCATAGATCTGCCGGCTATGGCGATGTTTACAATGAACTGATGAGCGTAATCAATCAAAAAAACTTTTGCATGAATTTTGAAGTTGCATGAATTCAATTTTTTTTTTTCGAATCATTAGTTGAAACACGAATTGTACATGTTTGACAATAACGACCGAACCTCTTTCAATGTATGGATGGATACTCGTCTGGTGTCAATGAACTACAACGTATTCACTGGTAATTTGCAAGCATACAGCACAAATGCCAGTCTTTTTGCCCGTGGATTCCAGTCTCCCGATCAAGTTGTGCAAATGAGTCGTGCTGTGTCCTTCTGCCTGGATTCCACCCATGGAATCAGTCGTAACAGCCACGAAGTATTATATACTTTGGTTATCAAGCACCCTGGAACTGGTGCTGGGTTTCCCACAGCATACATGATCACCAATGATCAGTCAGTTGGCCCGCTAAACCAATGGCTTGCCCATCTTCGAACGACTAGTTCCTTTGGCCCTCTTTCAATCACGATCGACTGCAGCATTCCGGAAGTGAACGCTATCAAGCGCCAATTTCCTTCTGTCATCATCCATTATTGTGCCTTTCATGTGATCCAAGCTTGGAAGAGGCAGTTAAAAGCGAAAGTCAGACTCGATGCTTCGTTTACGAGTTCTGAACTTGGACGTTTCAGGGAGTACATTTTGTCTCAACTGAAAGCCCTTCTTTTTGAACCTGATTTGGATTCACTCCACCAACAATTGGCAGATTTTGTCGATGAACACAATGGCAGCCATTGTGATGAATTCATTGACTACTTTGTTGACCAGTGGATGACCGACGATGTGATCAGCCGGTGGAGTACGGCGTGCTTGCCCCATGAACATCATTCAATGCTGACGAATAATTACATTGAATCGTGGCATAACCAGCTGAAGACAGTCCATTTGAAAGGGTCCAAAAACAAGCGTTTGGATAGACTCGTTTTTGTACTGACACACGATGTAGAAAAATACTTCGAAGCCGAAGCTGAAAGAGTCGCCATCAACAGTGGAAGAATGGGTCCTATGGAGCGGGAAAATGCCACCCGACGAGCTAAAGCCAGGGCAGTGGCATCCCGCATGGGAGAAATGATCACCAGCCCTGAAAACGATCACAGAAATGATGTTGATCCTGTAGGTGTGTGGAAGGTGGAGTCGTTTGTAACAGCTGGCCAACAGTATGATGTGCGTGTCGATCAAAATCGTAGCATTGTAAGCTGTAACTGTGAAGATTTCACCAATCGTAATGCCCCATGCAAGCATATGTTTCTTCTGCAAATGTACATCAAGTTGGATTTGCGGTACTACCAGGCGACCGAAACCGTTCCTATAGGTAAAACAACATAACATAACATAGCATAATATATACACTGCACACACATAGAGTACTAATGATTGGTTTATTTTAACAGAAGTAACTAACACTATGAATACCGAAGTCCCTGTTGCACCTACAACCCCAACGACCCCAATGCCAAGAGAAGCCCAAGACATAGAAGAAGACGTAGATCCTCGGCAAGTGGCCATTCGTTCTATACGCAATTCCATGACGACCATGCATCACCAAATGGGCTACATCAATCGTTTGGCAAGCATTCGTAGTGTGTCGCTTGATGATTTACAAAGACTGGACGGATACCTTCGGCAGGGTGTTGAGATGATCGACGATGTAACAGCACCAATTCGTAGACGAAACAGACAAATGCATTAGCTTTGTGTTCTTTCACGTCAATTCTTTTTTTACCGCATAAGTTATCCATCTGTCTTCCAGTGAATAAAGACACTACTTGTTTTTTACTAGTAAGGGGGCATATCATGGCGGAAGCTTTAAATGTTAATCACTGACAAAGTAAAAGTGGGAGAGGACAAAGTAAAAGAGAAGGGGGAAAAAAAAATCAGAAGATTGGGTCGGGATATAAAAAAATGTCGGGATGTAAAAAGTGTGACCTAAAGAAATCTTCAGTATTTAAGGACGTCCCCCATAAATAAGCTGGCGTTTGACTTTTTCTCTTCTTCCTTCTCCATCTTCACCCTTTTCCCATTATACCAGCCATGGCAACATTAGTGTACGAGCATCTGACAATGTATATTGTCGTCCGCAAAGACCTTGCAAAGACCCTGAAATGGCCTACGGGAAGGTAAGCCAACCAAAGTGTGATCAATCTCATCCATTGTTTGTCCCTTCACTGACATGTAGTGTCATGGCTCAAGCCTGTCATGCTGCTACTGCCGTTTTGCATACGACCCGCTCAGATCCCAACACCATCCGTTACGTCGAAGACTACGAGCGCATGCATAAAGTTGTACTGGAGGTAATTGTGCCAAAGCTGAAGCGTTTGTTCTCACCTCTTTCTCCATACTTTTTTTTTTTGTCACGATAGACCAAGAATGATGAAACGCTCTCTAAATTGGCAGAGTCCCTGAAAACCCACGATATCTCACTTTACCAATGGATCGAACAACCAGAAGGTATACCTACGGCTTTGGCTACTGCTCCCATTCCCGAACGGTCGCCCGAGGTGAAGGACCTGTTTAAAAAGTACTGCTCTCTTTACCGCTAGATACCATCCCTACGATCGGTTATAGTATATAGTCCTCTTTTACATAATAAAAATAGAGTAGTTGAATGCAAAGGGTGTGTGTGTGTGTATGGGTGTGTGGCTTTTTCATGCCAGCTAGCGGAGTTTAAAATACAAAAATGAACCTCTCACTTTATTTTTCACTCTTGTTGTCTCTCTCTCTCTTCTCTGTCTCTCTCTTCATTGACCTGTTGTGCATGTGCAAAAGGTTTCTCCCTTTCTACAGTCTTTTTGGAAACACATCTCTCTTTAACTCAGCATTCAAACGATCCACTCTTAACTCACGCCGCCTTTACCATTACAACACCATGGCTGATATTGACATTTCGCTCTACAACACGGTGACCGAAGGGAAGGCCACCATCCTCTTCCCCAAAAGCAACGAAGTGTTTTACAATCCTGTGCAAGAATTTAACCGGGACATGTCGATTGCTGCCATTCGTACCTGGTCTGAAATGTTTATGCAAGAAAAGCAGGCTCGGATCGATAAAAAGCTTGCCAATACCAAGACGGAGGAAGCCAGAGCTGCTTTGGCCGAAGTAAGTAGTAATGGACTGTGGCATTGAATAGAACTGACTCTGCCTTTTCATAGAAATTGGACAAAAAGATCAACCCTAACGACTTTAACATTTTGGAAGCGTTGGCGGCGACGGGTCTTCGATCGATTCGCTATGCAAAGGAAATCCCAAAGTTACGACAAGTGGTGGCGAACGATTTATTGGATGACGCAGTGGAATCGATTCGACGCAACACTATCTACAACCAATTAGACGAGAACCTAGTCCGTGCCAACAAAGGGGATGCAATGTAAGTGACACAGTATGGCACGGGTGGAGAAGGACTGACATCTTTTCTATGAATTCGTATGGGGGATCATAGGCGTGTGATGTATGATACAGTAGGAACCGATGAAAAGTATGATGTGGTTGATTTGGATCCCTATGGCTCCGCTGCTCCTTTTGTAGATGGCGCTGTCCAAGCTGTATCTGAAGGTGGACTTCTTTGTGTGACATGTACGGATTTGGCTATTCTCACTGGCTCTATGCATCCCGAAACTTGGTAAAGAACATCATAGATCGCATTTTACAAGGAGACTGACCCTTTCTTTCTTGTAGTTTCGGTAAATACAACGGCATGCCTTTGAAAGGAACTTTCCCCCATGAAATGGCTCTTCGTTTGGTCTTACAAATGCTGCAAACCTCCGCTGGGCGGTATCGACGGTACATCGTTCCCATGATGTCCTGTAGCATCGACTTTTATCTCCGTGTGTTTGTGCGGGTGTATACATCTCCTAATGAAGTCAAAAAGGCAGCTAGGTAAGCAAGGAAAATCGTTGGGATGGCACTGACTTCGATTTGGATGAATTATAGTAAAATCGGTGTCATTTACGAATGCAGTGGATGTCATTCATTCGCAACCCAACCTTTGGGAAAGGTTGAAATCAAGGAAGAAAATGGTAGTGAACGTCATTCCCCAGGGTCTGGACCCCCCGTCAATACCCACTGTGAACATTGTGGTAGCACCCATCACGTAAGTTGCAACCCCATCCTTATGACGCTAACAATTCTCTTTCATACGCTACTCGGTTAGATCGGTGGACCTGCATGGATCGCTGGCTTACACGACAAGACCTTTGTTTCGAACATGCTGCAACACATCAAAGACAATGAACAGAACTACGGCACAAACGCAAGAATGAAAGGTATGGTGTCAGTGATCCAAGAAGAAGTGGAGGATGCGTGCTACTGGACTCTCCAACGACTATGTGGAACTCTACATTGTACAAGTATCCCAATGTTGGACCTTTAGTAAGTCAATCAAAACAACGCCAATGCCCCTACTGACACACTTGCTTTGTAGTTCTGCCATCTTGAATGCAGGCTTCAAGGTATCTGCTTCTCATTGTGGCCCTCAAACTATCAAAACGAATGCTCCTGCCTCTGTGGTATGGGATATCCTGCGTGAATTCACCAAGAAGCATCCCGTTGTCATGGCCAACATCAAGGAAAACTCGCCTGCTCGGAAGATCCTCGCCAAGGAACCCACGTAAGTCAATACTTTTTGTAGGTATATGTACAAAAAGAAGGCTCATGCATGTCTCTCTATTGAATAGCATCAAGGTGGATTTCACCCGACATCCAGAGGCGGCAGCCGAATCTAGAAATGGTGTACGATATCAAATTAACCCTACACCGAACTGGGGTCCTAAGGCACGGGCGGGCAAAAAGCAGAAAACAGATCACGCCGAAGAAGAATAGTCTAGATTTAGTCATTTACTCGCATTGTCATCCATTACTTTATAAAATTATACTTTCAACTTTACATGGTTGATGCAGACGGTTTGGTTTGAACCATCCACAAAGTGTTTGATCCATTGTGGGCCAATCAAAACGGGGCATGCACCTATTTTAGATTTTGGCTGACGGCGGGATTTGAATCATAGATATAAAAAAAAAGTCGCTCGCCCATCAATTTACTTCTCTCTCTCCTCTTCTTCCATTCCGCACAATGACTTCCACCACCACCAATCGACCGCACTATTTCCAAGCTTTCTATACCATGGTTGGGCCTAGTGCAAGCGAACGGCGACAAACGATTAAAGAACGGTATGCGGTGCCTGAAAACTTTCTTGAAGTGGAAGTCAAGGACCCTATGACACACGGTATTGCCAGACACACAAACAAAGAAATACATATCCTTTATTCACCTCTCTACATATTTCTAGGCGTAGGACGAAAAATGTATACGGATTATGAAATCATATGCCGGGTAAGCTCAAAGGGACAAGGATAAGGGGGGGGGAGATGGAAACTGACACTTCTAGATATGACCCATAGACCAACCTTCCCACCTTCAAATCAAAGCAATCCTCTGTACGCCGGCGGTACAGCGATTTCGAATGGCTCAAGGATCACTTGGATAGAGAAACCAGCCATGTGACCATCCCGCCTTTACCTGGCAAAGTCTTCACCCATCGATTCGACGACCTCGTTATTGAACAGCGCCGTGAAGGTCTCGAACGGTTTCTACAAGTGTAAGTTGGGGCAGATAGATTGACATGGTAGCTTAACAGTCAGGAACTCTTTTGCCTAGTGTCGCTGGTCATCCTTTGCTGCAAACCGGAAGTAAGGTGATGGCGGCCTTTATCCAAGATCCAAGCTTTACCAAGGAAACCTATAACTACTTCTAGTCCCCTCACCACCTTATCAAATCAATAAAGCAGTTGTATATATCATGATCTCGTTAAGGAAACACACTTTGGCGTGCCCTGAATTTTGCGGACAATAAGGATTTTATAGTGGGAGGGGGAAATTGGCGGGATTTGAAAAATGCTATAAGTCTCCACTGTCTCCACAAATCTTATTATTTACTTCTTCTTTCCTTCCCCTTCACTTTTTTCTTACCATAGGCTTTGCCATGGCACCCCCTCTGGCACTCTCTCTGCATGACGACCCTTAGCGATGATAACGATGGTAAGTCTCCTTCTCAGCATCCTTTCTTACATTGCTAACATTAACTTCTTCCATCATTACTCTTCACATTCAACAGGATGGCAACGGATATAGGCTCTCTGGCACTAGGAATGAATGGACATGCGGAACCCTCACAACTTTTTTTTTAGGTACGTCCCCTTTCCAATGTAGAATCTCGTAGTCAAAGTTACTAACACAAGTATACCAATCCTTTGACCACATCCTTCCGCAACTATCACTGATGCTTTTACATAGCTTGGCCGTCTTTGCCCACCTCCATTTGCTTAGTTTTTACAGTAGCTTAGTCATTCTCAAAACAACTCGTCGCCATTAACACATTAGCTTCACTACCGTCTCAAACATAGTCTGTACTGTACCCCATTAGTCCTATTGTATCAATGAATAAAGCATACTTGAATCATTTTCTAAAAGACTTTGCTCCATTCCATCACCATAACAAGACCACGTTCATTATAAAGACAAAACTACAGATGAACAGCTTACCATTGAAAGCTCCTAAAACGTCACTGGTTTACTAGTTGAAATGAATCTAATGACATGTACATGATCATAAGGTCTATCTGCACCTGCATACAAATTTTTGATATACCCCGACCAGTAGTACAAGGATGTTTTTAGAGTAGTCAATGATGAGCTACCCGCTACATACCAGAGTCTCTAAGACTACCGAAGTCATGGAGATGGGTTAAAGTAGGTTTTTTTATTGACTGAATGAGATTGTGCCTAAGCTACATGTCCTAGTGGATGGTAGTGAATACATGGCTTGCCATGGAGACTAATCTAGTGTAATGAGCTAAGAAAAAGGGAGGGGGAAAGCAAACCAGTGTTATCCAAAGAATCAGAAGTAGTAGGTGCTGCGAATGGGTCAAGGGATGGTGCACTTTATCGGTATAATGGCTAGGGAATCTACTATGAACAAGATGAGTGCAGAAGAAAAAAAAATTCAAGGGTTTCCCCATGTTTTTTACATTTGAAAATTTTTAAAAGAGCCTTTTTGGGCGACATGAAGCAGTGGTGGGGTCGGCATTAGCATCGTCGTCGTCTTTATCGCTGTCGTCATCGATGTAGCCGATCTAGTGTTAAGAGAAGGAGGAACGATGCAAAAGGCAAAAAGGTAGTAATGGTAAGCAAAAGATGAACATGACGTGAGAAGAGGAGAGTTACCGTTCGTTCATTCGTGTGCTCGTTCGTTCGTTCGTTTGTCGTCGTGGAGTAAAGAGAATGACAATGGAGGCAAAAAAAGTGATGACGAGGGGAAGAAGGAGCAAAAGTCGAGGATGGGCAAAAAAAATAATCTTGTAGCCCAATCGGGGTTTGAAATATAGAGTGCACAGGCACACATTGTAGGAGGAGTGTGTGGGCAGGATCGTGTTCCTGAGCTTCAATTTGCAGCAGATCCCTAACATATCAGAGTGAGCATGCTACTACATTCTGATGCTATGATGTTACTTTACTTTTGAATGGCAAGTAGGTTGGATAAAAGGAGATTGAATGTTGCCAAATGGGATGGCAGGGGTGGAGTTCCATCATGAGCAGAGATATAAGAAGAGAAAGAGCGAGAGATAGCCTTGGCGAGTATCTAACCCCATTCGTGCGAGTGAAAGAACCTGCTCTTCATTGCCCATGAATCTCTTTTTCACTCCTCTCGACTCGAGAATAAGCTGTAGTAATTGAGGAGGATGACTGGGCCAACATCTTCTTTTTCGACCAAGTTAAGAAAAGATATGTTGACGTATGGGTTCTGTACAAGTTCACTAACACTTATTACATCCCGATCATTGTTGAAACTCAATGGGGTAACAATGATGCATGCTTATTCCAGTCATCCAATGATATCACTAGTCAAGATGTTGTCAAACTCCGCCCAAATCAACAACTACCGCTGTCAAAAAAGTCGAGATCAAGGCAACCGTCAAGGTGAGTGAGTACTTGGCGACGAAGGATAAATGTTGTTGCTACATGATGCCAACTGGTCAACTATTTGTCTCATGTTGCTTTGCCTTACTGATTCCAATTTATAACCCCAGTGATAAAGTGAATGGCCGTACATGGATTGCCCAAAATTCGCTCGGACAAAATCATCCACCCCGTAGTAGAATCCATCGTCCCGATTATTTCCAACTGGAATCAAAGTGCTGGTTTTAGCAATAGAAATGTTATTCCTACTCAACCATGGACTATCCCGCCCCCTACATTACAAATACATGGAGTCAACTCTTTCGAGCGGTTGGTTCAGAAACTATTCAAACCCCGCCGGTGGTTGAAAATTTTTCTTCCTCATGTGGGAGAAAAGTGACACCTCTCACTAAACAGGGAAGTGTAAAACATCCTATTGCTACTTTTTCACTACAACCTATTGTAGAAAAGAGTCTTTTTAAACGTCCTCATTAAACTTTCTGTGCCTTTACCGTAATATTGGTGCTAGGACAGACGGAATCTCATTGTCTTGAAACTAGCGGAGTTGGAAAAATTTCGATTGGCAGCCGTCTGTCTTTTTTTTTTT
>LT554417.1:218308-233293 GCA_900079185.1 Absidia glauca
CTGCTTCATTTGCTTCACTTGGGTCAATAGTTAGTGAAGATAACAATAGATCATTAGTGTATTATATCATGCTAGTCAACAATAAATGGGCTGGTGTGTATGTGTTTTTTTTATTAGAAGAGAGCTATTTATCAAAGGGATGGACTTGTGTCAATAGTTAGGGTAGATAACAATACATCATTAGTGTATTTTTTATGCTAGTCAACAATAAATGGGCTGGTGTGTATGTTGTTGTTGTTTATTAAAAGGGGGCTATTCTATCAAAGGGATGGACTGATACAAAGGGTTGTTCTTGTGTGCAAATGCCTGCAGAAGAAGAGCAAAATCTTTTCTGCCAACCAGAGATCATCCATGCTTCCAGCGTGTTGTTGTAATCGATCACGGGCGTCTTGAACCACTGCGTCGGGGATCTGAGGAGCCAGAATGTCGAGAAACGTTGTCGTTGCCGCGCATGAGATTTCAGGATGTCCCTGGATACTGAGACACCGACCATCCGCAGAGACCATGGCTTGGATCGAGGTATGGGGTTCGGTGGTTGCTAGGCGAATGAATCCAGGAGGGAGAAACGGTACATGATCTTGATGGATTTGATTCAAACACTACAGAGAATGAAAGGATGAGTGGATACTGTTGCGTACTGGCCAACAAAGTTTACCATGGTATGCTTGGAGCCAAAATAGGAGCGGCCTTGATCGGTCAGTCGTACAAGGGTGGGTCCAAACTCCCACCCATGGGGATTCCTTTCACAAACCCCACCGAGCGCGCGGGCAATAATCTGATGGCCAAAACATATACCTACCAGAGGCACTTTGCGGTCTAGTGGATGTTGTTGCAACTGTTGGATAAATGACATTAGGGTGTGGATCCAAGGGTCATCGTCATGGGCATTCTTCGTGGAGCCTGTAATCACCAAACCGTCGTAATGACCCGAGTCTAGGTCGTGGGTGCTAGGGTATTGTGGGGGATCATCGAGGACGTTGAACCGGACCAGATCTAGGATCAACTGACCTTCGCCTATCGCTGAGGTCTGGTGGAAGACTTGTTGAAACATGGAAAACATGTCGCCATGCTGTTGGGCAAGTGAAGGTGAGGTCGTTTCGGTAACAAGAATCCCAATGCGCAGCTTGTGGGGTAAATGTGGATGGTTCATGGATCAGGTAGGAATGGGAAAGAGAAAGAAAGAGGAAGAAGGAAAAAAAGATTGCCTTTATGCCCATCTCCGGCGGCGTTTGAAATTGATTTGAAGTCTGTTGCCTGGTCCCTGAATCAGTCTGAGGGACATTGGAATGGCGCTCAATCTATGGGCCGCTAAAAGTTTCAGGAGATGCTTTGTATCACTCATCATAAGATGAGGCATATGACTTGCTACTTCAAGTTCATCATTTGCGTATGTATGCATACATCACCTCGACGATTTATGCCAATGTTGTAAAAGGGAGGGAAGGAGGGTCCTTAAACGGAATGAACTCTATGATATGAAGATGGTGTGGAAGGATTTGCACAATGTAGTATCATAACCCAGATCAGCATCTAACGTTTCAATCCCAGGGTATGATCTATTCGTTGATTGGAACCAATAGGCTGCGGTGACAAAACGTCGGAGTCTACATTGTTTGAGCGGCGTTTGTAAATGTCCACGTTTTTTTTTTACCAGGATCAAGGATTATAAATGTGGATCGGAAGCTCTTCTCTAATTCTTCCCTTCTCTTTCGCTTACGACTTTCTTTTTTGCCATTCGTCCCGATCAGATCAAAGATTTGATAACAGCATATTCGCTTTGTTTTGAAGGAGGATCTGACAACAAATATGCACCCCACAACATCGGACACCACCACTTCTGGACCTGCAGATGCTTCGCTTTCTCGACAAACAACAGGCAACAACGAAACAGTCGAGCACGCCGGCTCGGCAGAATCCATTCGCACCATCTCAGTAAACGAAAAGACCATTACTGAAGAACGGTTTGACAATCTTTCTGCTACAGAAGGTAGGAAGCCAACAAAAAAAAAAGAAAAAAAAAGTCCTCATCCCTCACCAAACCCGCTGTAGGCCACACGTCCAAGAACTCTGACACTCAAGAGAAACAACAACAACCACAAGACGATGATTTCAAAGATGGCGGTTATGGCTGGCTGGTTGTCGTAGGTGCATTCATGGTCCAAGTAACCAGGTAAGTCAACCAGCTGTCAAACCCTAGATTGACTCACTTTTACCATTCATCCCCTTTTACTTTGAAGTTTCGGCACTGCTACATCATGGTAAGTTGTAGAAGAAGAAGCTCGGTCTGAACCGCGCCCAAATCACTCACACTAACTCTTCTTTTTTTTCGCACTCTAGGGGTAAGCAAACTCTATCGACGATTTTGGAAAACGTGGGGGAATACAGAAATGGGAAAAGACTTTTCCGTGCTTCCGATCCTCACCCTTTTTCTTCTAGGTGTCATGCAAGATTACTATAGTAAACACAGACTTGGGCTGCCTCCAGCTTCTGAAACAACCACTGAAATGGCAAATCAGCAACTGCTCAACCTCAGCTTTGTCGGGTACGAAAAAAAAAAACTTCTGCGCTCCACTCCTAGATCGTCCATTAACTAGCTTTCTTTTTATCTCCGATCCCCGGATATAACCATTATACCGTTGATGTAGGACAATTGCCCTGATTTGTACAAACATCTGTGGTCCGTTGGCTCAAATCTTGACTTCCATTTTCGGTCAACGAATCGTGCTTATCACTGTAAGTTCTAACCGGGAATTGACAGGGCATAAAAAGACTAACAAGTAATTCCATTCGTAGGGAACACTTTGTGTATCTCTTGGTTTGATCTTTGCTGGTTTCGCAACTGAAATCTGGCACTTGTACTTGACACAAGGCATTTGTAAGTGAGGAGGGAAAGGGGGGCCATTGACCCCTGAATCGAAAATGGCGGAGTTATGTCGGGGTTGAAATTAACCTTTTTTTTTTTCCTAGTGTTCGGGATTGGTGCCTCTCTAATGTGTAAGAAACGAACATCCCCCTTCCTATTCATATATCAACAGCATACTAACTTTGTATTTTGATTAGATTGCGTAAGGAAGGGGAAAAGAGGGAAAAGAAAACAAGAGGCAGGGGGACTAATCACAAAAGGTGTTTATAGACAATCATGGGCGTAGCTCCTCTGTGGTTCAATCGGCGTCGTGGACTTGCGCTTGGCATTGTGGCGTCTGGAAGCGGCATCGGAGGTTTGATTATTCCTTTGATCCAGAACGCCGTTAATGAAAGTCTCGGTAGCGGATGGACTTACCGCATCCTTGGCCTGATCTGTTTTGCATGTGATCTAGTGGCTGTCGCTTTTGTCAAACCAAGAATCCCTGTACCTCGGCAACGCAAAAAGCTCAGCGACATCATCCAACTCAGCGTCCTTAAAGATCGGAACTTTTTACTGTTTTGTGTGGGCTCCATGGTGGCTCTCTTTGGGTACTTCATCCCGTACTTCTTTTTGCCTGCCTATGCTACCCATATTGGCTTGACGTCCGCCCAAGGGGCGGCTTTGATCTCGACTTCCTCTGCAATGAACTTTTTGGGCCGTATCTTAGCTGGGTAATGGGGACAGGATAAAAAGAGGAAAGCTGGGTGACTAACGCTGTCTCTTTTACTTGATCGTGGTAGACTATGTGCGGATAGAATCGGCAAAGTCAACACCAATCTCCTATTCACGATAATGGGTGGTCTAAGCAGTCTATTGATCTGGACGTTTGCCTTCAACTACGGTGTCCTGCTAGCTTATTCTGTCATATTCGGTATCTTCTGCGGCTCTTACTTTGCTCTCCTTTCACCCATCACGGCTCAACTCTTGGGTTTTGAAAGATTCCCTACTGGTTTGTCAGTGATGTTGATCTCTAATGTTGTATCTGTATTTGGTAAGCTCGTCAGGGGTAAATGGATCCATGATTAACACCAGGTATGCTCGTCTTTAGGTCCAAACATCGCAAGTGCTATCGAAACTTCTGTCGGTGCTGAGCCATACTTCTCATACAAAATCTTCTCAGGCGTCGCATACTTGGTGGGCTGTATCTTCCTCTTCATTTTAAAGATCCGATTGAATCGTAACCCTTTTGCCAAGGTTTAAGCAGATCTGCATTGCAGTAGATATCCTATCACCCGTAAATCAAGCATTATGTACAGTACTATACACTATTTTAATCTAGTTTTGCTCTCTAGCTATCATTATCTCTTCTATCTACGTAGCATCTTACTCGCTTCCCTTGACAATAAACATCATATTCAATGCACAGCATATGGTTAGGGGAATCGTACGTACAAGGGCAAGACGGCAGCCTCCAATGGATTTCAAACCCCGACATGGCTACAAAAGGTATCTTTTTCCGTCGATCCTTTTATTTGCCCCTTCTTTGCTTCTTCAACACTTTTTTCTTTCAGTCGACATTGGCACCGCACTACGAACGACTTGACCTCTATACAACATCCTTGGACTACGGCAGTAGGGTAACCACCTCCTTCTCACCATGTCCATCTTTGACTCACCATGGCTAACATTTGCCTTTTGCATCATCGCTCTTTTTTTTTTCCTAGTAAACCGAGTGGGATGGCAACGGATATAGGCTCTCTGGCATCAGGACTGGGTGGACATGTGGCTAGCTTAGGAGATTGGACACAAAAGATTACGAAAAACTCCTTCATTCCGTAGCTTATTACTCTAGATTAGTTATTCACCTTCGTAGCCTCCCCGTCATTCATTCTCTTGGCCATGACGCTAGGTTAGTCGAATGCTGTACATATCTTCACAGTATTCCCTCTCTTTATATAGCTTAATCATGGTCTCATTCAGTTAATAAAGCATATTTGAAATCATCTCCATGACTACCATCTCGACCCCTATGGCCAAACTTGAGCGAAAGAACCGAGATTCTGCTGCTGTTGCTCTGGCTTGACATTTTTTGTGTATAATAAGAATTTCACTCTAATTCTAATGCATGAATGAACGAATCGCACTTTTCAACTTGACCACTATGCCTCGGGAACTCTATCTAGACAAGCACCAAGTGTTCCTGGCATCCTCCAGTTCAGAAAACCAAAAAGCTGCCAAAAATTTTAAACCCCACTTTATTTCACACCCCGCCTTTTCTTAACTCATGTGTGCGGCCATAGGCCAAGAATTGCCCACCGATGCAAGTCAGAAGATGACTGGAGCCTATTCCAAAGAGTTAAGTCGTGAAGATGGTTTCTTAAATAGGTTTTATTGACTGAATGGGACTATGGTTCAGCTATACGTAGGATTTTCTATGGAGAAACTAATGTAGTGTAATGGCGTTGCGAATGGAGGAGGGGATATCAGACTAAGAGTTTCAAAAGCATCAGTTGTGATGAACACAGGGATCAGATCAAAGGATAGTGCACTTCAGCAGTGCAATGGCTATGGAATCTATTATGGATGAGGTGAGTGCACGAAAAAAAAAAATTCAAGGGTTTCCCCCTGTTTTTCATATTTAAAATTTTTAAAACAGCCTTATCTTGTGATATAAAGCAGTGGGCGAGTCGTCATCGTCGTCATCGTCTTCGTTATCGTCGTCGTCATCGTCGTAGCCGAGATCTAAAGACGAAAAAAAAGTTGGTCATGGTGAGCTAAAAGGTTAGCAAGGTGCTGAGAGGAGGGGAGAGCACTCGTTCGTTCGTTGGTTCGTTCGTTCGTTGGTTCGTTCGTTCGGAGGGGGAGAAGGAGGGGGAGGAGCAATGTAAATGACGATGGGAAAAAAAGTGATGACGAGAGGAAGAAGAAGCAAAGAAAAGAATTGGTGGGGAAACAATGATACTTAAAGATTTGTTCAAACTCCGCCATACCTAGGTTAAGCCCTAAGAAAGCGTATGCCTTCCTTTCCTTCAATGTCCAGTATTCTGAGATATAAAGCTGGGAAGAATCAACCCAATGATCGAGTAGAGCACACACTAAAGTGCCCAAGTAGATTGGTCCATTGATAAACTTAGGAACCCTGACCCCCCGCTTGAGCCCAAGTCATAAGCCTACAGCTAAAAAGCGATTTCTGATAGACATCCACACCGACCCATGCACTATTTTATGCTTATCTTGATGGCTACAAATTATCAGGTGGTTCTTCGCATGAGGACCAAACAATTGATGGATGTGGGAGATGAGGCGTTGGTCATATCAGATCGAGATCCCCACCCTTTGAGAATCCTTTTAGTGCTCCACATGGCCACCATCATGATTTGATTATCACTAAAGGAATGTTCAGGGCTACAATCAAAAGGATTTTTAAAATGATAACTTTTGGCTGCCACTACTAGTGTGTGTAAAGCATAATTAAAACCGTGTACACTTTCAAATGACTACAAAATGCCGAGGCATAGAGATCGGGTATGCGGAGATAAAGTTTGCATCAAATCATTCGTTTCCTTTTATTCATCCATTGTAACATTCTATCAACGTAGTTAAAACAATAAGCTAGCCGCCAAGTCTATGTTTCCGCCTGACATTTCCAGCGCATTCAGAGCTTCCTATTGACAGTAACAAGGTGAGATGAGCTCATCATAATCTTTCTAGGCTGTATGTATGTTTTACCTGCCGTGACATGCCGAGGTTCGTCAACGTAGTAATGTATTCTTCAGGGTATTGTTGTTGACCAGGAGTGCCTACGAATAGAATCACAATATGAATACCCAATGCCCCACCTTCAATCAGAGCACTTTTTTTTACCAGTACTTGGGACATTCGTAGAAGCCGGTGTTGGGTTGGCTGGTATTGATGTTGGTGTTGCAGAAAGCGGCGCCGGGTTTGATACGGCTGGAGCGGCGTGAGGGGCTTCAGCATTCTCTGCGGCTTGTGGACCCGCAAAGCGAGCTTCCGTCGGCATTTCGTCATCCGCACTACCATGTACCTGAAAAATTTGTCAAGTTCTACCCTAAATCAACCCCTCTCTCCCCCCTGATCTTCTTGTTTTCTTACCTCCATCATGCGTTGCTTTTCTGGGAGTTCGTGTTCAGCCAAAAACGGGATTTCACAATCATCAAATACCAAGGCGTTTTTACGAAGATCAATACAAGCCTAGAAGTAGGAATGTGTATGAGTAAGTGTGTGGAAGGATTCAGTTTTTCGGATCTTACGCGATGTCTTTGAAGCATATCCAATCCAAGCAAGAGTTCTGAGCCTTTCCCTTCGACAACAATAAACGAGCAGCCCAAGAAAAAGTCTTTGCTTAGTTTCATTTGAGCGCTATGCACCCGACCGATAATGTTGGCCGTCCCGACCCCTTTGGCGACACCAGCAAATCGAGTATCCACCAAACGCATTAAATCGCATCGTTCCGCCGTTTCAGGACTGACTATTTTCGAAACGCAAGAGTAAGTAAAGGAGCAAGTCTAAACAAGAGTCATCAATTCACTTACTAACGGTGCTCTGTGCACCTGAATCCACCAATGCCACCAGCTGTTTCCCATTGATTTCCACACTGATATACAACCGTGTCACCTAAACAAAAAGAGGGATCATAAAAGTAAGTCATTTCCGTCTGAGTGCGGGCCCTTTCCCATACATTACCCGTGCAAAAGATTCCGGATTATACTCCATAGCAGCTTCCAAGTTTGCCGCAATGTTTTCTTGTTTGATAGCATCTTCAATCCTTTTCTGCGCTTCTACATCGAAAGGATCTGCATTTTCCGCCGTCATTTGTGCCCGTTGGGATTCTGCTTGGCGCCGGCTTTGTTCCAATTGCTGTACCATAGCTGCGAATCGAGTAGGATCGTCTCTAGCCGCACGAGCCAAATCAGGATTGAGCTAACCAAACCAAAAAAGAGACGGTGAGTGAAACCTATAGTCTTAAGGAAGGGATGACCTTCTTTCTTACATTGGATAACTGTTGAAGCAATCTGGGATCACTGAGTACATGTTGTCGCATGAGATCAAAGTTAGGGTGAGAGGATTCACTATGTGCCATGTGCCAAAAAAAAGGGGGAATGTTGAGTACTTTTCAGGAGTTTTGCTTTCTTGTCTGTTACCTTGTATCAGCAGCAGGGGCTCGTTTGCGCTGCATTAGTAGCATATCGTCGTCTTCCACGCCGTATTGTTCCATTGTCTTTTTCAGGTCGACCATTTCTTTGCCATTATGATACAAATCTTGCTCGGTAGGTGGAATCCCAGACTGTAGAAAGGATAGGTCAATGTGAGTAGATTCATTACCCATTGCGCGTCATGTATTTCCTGATGTTTGAGATTTACCTCAGCTTCCAAAAGAGCCTTCAAGTCTTCAAGGGCCATTTGACGGTCCAAGGATAAGCTGTATATACTTTCATCGTTGGTAGTGACAGTAAGTCTCATGATAGGATGGTGGGAAAAATAAAGAAGGGAAGAAGAAAGAAAGAAAGGATTGCATACAAAGTGGATTGCGACATTACGTTACAGGATTATTTCAAATGCCGCCTCCCAGCCATATTTCAGAGCCCGATCACTCTACGCCTGCTTGGCTTGAAATTTTTGTGTATGCATGACCCTTCTCTCTGTAAGGAAGGAAGGTTACTTTTGACTTGGCCACTGTGCTTTTTGTGGTATCATACCTGTCCCTGGTATCCTCCAGTTGAGAAAACCAAGGGCCTGAAGGTTTGTGAAAAAAAAGTTCGCCAAATCATTTCACACCCCGCCTTTGCAAAAAGGACAGACCATCCCCCATGAAAAGATCTACTTTTTCTTGGACAAGAAGTTTCTTGCGAACGAGATGAAAAACTTTTATTCAAATTTTACAAGAAGAAAGGTGCGCTTCATATCTATCGAATGATGCCGAGGATGTTAGGTTTTCTTGGACGAATTAACAACTTTGGAGGCACTCTAATTAGTCGCTGCTTTGGTACTTTGTATAGACTTGAAAGGCATATACAACGTAAAACCAATTCTTTTTTTATATGATTCGATATACATGTATTACATCTTGCTCTATATGAAATTTGAAGGCAGGCTGCTCGCACCAATGTTGAGTAATAGAGCAACTAGCTACAAAACTTTCAAGTTGGAAATCGAAAAATTTCTAAAATCTCAAACTTTTCAAATCCCGCCATTGGCGCAAAATTCAAAAAGGCCCCAAATGTCGCCATGGCGACCCAAGGTATGGACTTTTAGTCTACACAGAAGATGGAAACAATGGAAAAGGAACAAATGCTTCCGAAAACAGACACATTCAACAAGTAGCTATGATTGCCAAACAGTGTCTGGTACCAAGGCCGATCTCACTCACGTCAAGAAAGCAATTGAAGAGACTGTGCGAGATTTGGCCGTTGACTACATGATTCCCGACATTGTTGTTAACCTGGATGATAACATCCCTCTGAAAGAGTACCAATCCTATCAGCTGGACATCCCTGACAATGCAAGTTCACTTCACGAAGATTGTCTCACAAGCCAGAAAAGTGCCACATCCAGTGTTCGAAACAGTCGTAATATAGCAACAGCACTGCTCAACCATATTACATATCAGCATATTTACTGTGACGAGACCATGTTTAGTTTTTTTCTCTGAGGTGTAAGCGGTATTCAGGGCGGTTTTGGTTCCTGTAATCCACATTTCCTCTTGATCACTAATTGACATTTTCAACCCCCGCCGAAAAAGGGAGGCATATTTAGAGTAGAAAGGATTTTTGCCCGACAAACTCTTTCTTCTCTTTCTTTCTATCCCGCTAGATGACAGCAAACTCGATACCATTTACCCATTATGACGCTGCTCAATCCAACTCAACCATACACCTAAAGCCTGATACCATTGATGAAGTAGCCCACGACCATACCCAAACCAACCTCAAGCCCGATGCAGTTGACACTCCCATCTTTGAAAAACCTAACGCCTACGAGGATTTGGAAGCAAACAGCGAACAAGTGGATGACTTGGCTCTTGGCATGCAAGCAACGCAACTTGATCCTGACAAACAAGCACTAGATGATGACGGAGAAGAGCCCTTCCTTACGACGATTGTCCGATACAAGACCAGGAAAACGAAGATGGCGCCAGCACCAGCATCTACTCCACCACCTTCCTTACCAGCGACTTGGTCTTCGTCAACTCTCCTCAGCCATGTTTCCAGCACCACGAGCACAACGAATACTGTCTTTGCCGATGAAGATCTGTCTCAGCGCCGACGTCCGTTATCGTCGTCAAGTATGGATCCGATTAGCCCCAGTCTCAGCACGACGAGCACCACCGACTCACTCACCTCGACGACTTCATCCAAGCAACTCCTCCTGGACTCCTTGAAACGGCGGCCCATGACCGAGGTGGCAAAATACGACCTGCGAAAGCACGCCCTCACCCAGCCGCACCATCACGATATCTATATTGGCGGGACAAAGCATCTCCTCTTCCGCAAACGGCAACCTCATTCTTATAGTTGGGGCTTCCAGAACATTCTCTATCGGGTCGACCAGGGCTCGGTAAGGTATGGCACCAAAGTGGCCGAGGCACGACGACGGGCTTTCCAGAAACAGATCACGGTGGAATGGGGCATGGATGATAATCGCAATACCACAGAGGACGACGACGACGACGACGGTGATAGCCAAGTATACAAAGGGACCGACGGTAGGGAAGGCGACGACGATGATGACGACGATACAGAAACGACACGCAGCAATCAACTTGTCAATAGCAACAATACCCGATTACTCTTTGTTTACACCACAGTGTTTGATCACGATTACTGCATCCGATGGAAACGACCCAGCCTATCCCACGACATGATATGCGAAATTCGGTTGTTGGAAGAAGACGAGGACAAGGTCGAATCAACCAAACGGTCCAGCAAGCACAAGCACAAGAAGAAATGGCAACTTTTGGCGGAATTCAACAGTAACCTGATGGGCTACCTGGTGCATATCGGACAACTCTCTGTGGATAAACGAGCCCTCGCTTTGGTCGATCGCCCTGATCATTTGGAGGCACATCTTTTGATCACTTGCTCTACTTTGGTGGACTTGATGCGTGAAGTCGTTCAAAAGGCCGTGGGACTCTCGGATGGTGGTGTAGCTTAGATCTTAGCATATAGGTTGTGTGTGTCTTTTCACTCAGTAATAAAAAAAGAGCAGATGTTGAATCATTCGTTATTTTATGGGCGGGGTTGTGGTCGTACATGATTTTAGTTCGTCTGGAGAACTGATTGTTGGTTCGTGTGTAGCGTTTGTGCGTACAGTACAAATACAGGGGAATGATTGTTGCCAGGGTCTGAAGAGCTACCGAGATGCATATCGTAATTCATGCAAACTGTAGTTGCAGGAATCAGTGCAGCATGTCTCCTCTTCTTCCATTACATTAGTCTTCGACAGATTTATTTGATTGGTCAAGAGAGTGAGAGGTTGTGCTTTTGTATGCTACTTTGAACTGACATCCACTCTCTTTCTGTAGAATTAAGGTACCAAAGTTTAAACTCCGCTTTTTTTTTCTCGATCGAAGGCTAACGATTCTCACTCTCCCATTATGATTTATAATTGCGCTAAAGAAGGTTTTTTTCATCTTTGTGTTAATGGAGACAATATAAAGACGTATCCACATGTCAAGGATGCACACAAGTCATTAAGTCAAGCGGATAGTGTGACACGAGCTGCCTGTTACTTAAAGTGTGGGGTCTCCCACATCCTTACATGTCTCTTCCTGGCAGACAAAAGAAAAAAGCCCATACGTTATCTCAATTGTCAGGTCACTTGACGGATAAGGTTAATTGAGGTTTGCTGGTAAGACTCTGGTGCTTTCTTCAGAATCAGGGGGTTCAATCAAATCAAAAGTTTGTTGCACAATCGTTTTTTCAAACGCCGATATGAACCTTTTTTATTTCTCTTTGTCTTTTCGTTCTCTTTTCCTTTTCTCATCTTGCTTTCCCACAAACAGTCTTGTTGAATCTGTAGCGCCAAGGTAAGCACCATGAAGCAAAAGCAACGTTGATGGCATAGCAAAGAAGTACAAGGAACGAATACTCATTCACGAAAACGTCACTTTTTAGGCCCACCTTCCTCATTACCTTACACACCGACCCTTAGACACATTTACAACACACATTCACCATGGGATGCTGCTCATCTGTAGAAGCCGGTGACGGCACAGGCAAACTGCGAACAGAGGAAATCGACAATCAGCTACGAATGGAGAAAATCAACATGCGCAATGAAGTCAAACTCCTCTTACTGGGCGCGGGCGAATCTGGTAAATCGACCATTTTAAAGCAAGTCAAATTACTGCACGATGAAGGGTTTTCGGAGGACGAACGACTGGCGTATACGGAAATCATCTTTAGCAACACTATCCAGTCGATGCGTGTGATACTGGAGGCGATGGAACTCCTCGGTGTGTCTTTGGCCAACCCTGATAATGAAGATTGTGTACAACTGATCTTGAACCAACCCGATCAAATCAGCACGTGCGCTCTACCTACCGAAGTGGTGCGTGCCATTCAAAACCTTTGGGCAGATGACGGTGTCAAGACTACCTTTAAACGCAGCAACGAATACCAATTGAACGATTCTGCCTCCTAGTAAAGTCCAAAACGAAAACACAAAAGGCGCACAGTGAAACTGACATTTCTATCTTTGCTATAGCTACTTTGATTCGATCGACCGCATCTCCAAAGACAACTATTTGCCCACCGACCAAGACGTCCTTCGATCACGAGTCAAGACCACTGGCATCACAGAGACAAGCTTCAACATTGGCGATCTGGTGTACCGTATGTTTGACGTGGGAGGACAACGCTCCGAGCGCAAGAAATGGATCCACTGCTTCGAAAACGTCACGGCAATCATCTTTATGGTGGCGATCTCCGAATACGACCAGGTGCTCATTGAAGACGAAAGTATCAACCGCATGCAAGAAGCCCTGACCCTATTTGACTCGATTTGCAACTCACGATGGTTCGGGAAAACGTCGACGATTTTGTTTCTGAACAAGACCGATATCTTCAAGCAAAAGCTCCTCCATAGCCCACTCTCCGATTGCTTCCCTGACTACCAAGGTGGCGCCAATGAAGAACTCGCAAGGGATTACATCATGAAACGATTCACCTCGATCAATACCTCTCCTGATAAACAAATCTATACTCACTTCACTTGTGCCACTGATACCGAACAAATGGAATTTGTCATGTCTGCCGTCCATGATATCATTCTCCAAAGCAACTTACGGAACGTTGGTCTGATCTAGTCTTTAAACAAACGCCCCTCTTTCCACCTCCCTTATATACTGTTATACTTAGCTACTCCCCTCCTGTCTGTAATCTGTAGAGCTGTCTTATTATTCCCAATCTCCCTTCTAGTTATATTATAGTTACCTCCCCCTCTTTTGTTATACATTTATGTCTACAGTACATGATCCGCTATGGATGGACTACCTCAATAAAGAAAACATTCTTGTCCCTGGATTTTGCATTGCATGAATGTCGGCGTTTTAAATCAGGTCCAGCACACATGCTGGGTTCTACTAATCTTACCTTCGTGGTCTATTCCGCTGAATGAGGAATTGAACTCACCGTCCTTAGCCTCTTATCTCAAACCATTGAATATCTACAATCTCCCATCCTATCACATTCTTTTAATACCCTAGCGGTCTGTCGTATCAGGTATTAGTTAAGCCAAAAGGTGTCAACACCATGGTTTAAACACCGTCAAGCGAACGAAGTAGTCAGTAAAACAAGGGTCAGGGCTTGGCGCACCGGGTGGTTTGTACCGCTACATACCAGAGTCTCCAAGTTCACTGGAGCTTATTCAAAAGAGCAAAGTCATGGAGATGGGTTCAATTAGATTTTTTATTGGCTGAATGAGATTATGATCAAGCTACATGTCCTAGTGGGTGGCAGTGGGCTTGTCATGGAGTGACTAATCTAGTGTAATGAGCCAAGGAAAAGGGAGGAGGAGAGCAGGCCAGCGTTATCCAAAGTATCCGTAGTAGTAGGCGTTGGGAATGGGTCCAGGAATAGTGCACTTTATAGGTACAATGGAATGGGAATATACAATGGAATGGGAGTGCACCTAAAAAAAAAATTGCGAGGGTTTCCCCATGTTTTTTACATTTGAAAAATTTAAAAAGGGCCTTTTTGGGCGACATGAAGTAGTGATGGAGTCGTCATTAGCATCGTCGTCATCCCTATTGCCGTCGTCATCGTCGTAGCCGATCTAGTGTCAAAAGAAAGAGGAATGATGCAAAAGGCAACAAGTTAATAATGGTAACCAAAAGATGAGCATGACATGAGAAGGGAAGAGTTACCGTTCGTTCGTTCGTTCGTTCGTTCGTTCGTTTGTCGTCGTGGAGAATAGAGAATGACAATGGAGGCAAAAAAGTGATGACGAGGGAAAGAAGGAGCAAAATAATAGGACAGGCAAAAAAAATAATCCTATAGCCAATCGGGGTTTGAAATCTAGAGTGCACAGGCACGCATTGTTGGAGGAGTGTGTGGGCAGGATCGTGGTCCTGAGCTTTAATTTGCAGCAGATCCCTAACATATCAGAGTGAGCATGCTACTACATTCGAATGCTATGATGTTGACTTACCTTTTGAATGACAGGTAGGCTGGATCAGAGAACATTGAATGTTGTCAAATGGGTTGGTAGGGGTGGAGTTCCATCTTGTCAATCGATTCCTGATGAGAAGAGTAAGACCATTTCTGCCTGGCGGACGGTTTGATCTTTATTTCAAATTGAATCAGGGGGATTGCTTTAGGTATATTTTATTGAGTGAGCGAGATAATGTTCAAGCTATATGGGTAAGGGGAGGCTGCTGCACAGGACGTTGAATAACTAGCCTAAGGTCACGCCCAAGTGTCCAGGGCTTGGGATGACTATCCTAGTGTAATGAGCTACGGAAAGACGGAAGAGAGAGAGATGGCCAGCGGTGCTAAAAGTATCGGTGGGAGTGAGCAGAGTGGAATAGTCAGTCGAGTAGTGATGTTTAGCAGTGCAATGGCTAGGTGATCTACAATGGAAAGGGAGTGCACCAAAAAAAAAAAAAAAAAAAAAAAAAT
>LT554417.1:264832-285532 GCA_900079185.1 Absidia glauca
CAGCTCTCCCCTCAATCATTCTCTTGATCATGACACTAGGTTAGCCGTTCCAGCTCCTGTACACTACAGCACCTTTGCAGTCTCCCCCCCCCCTGCAGCTTAAACATGGTCCCATCCACTCAATAAAACTTTCTTGCAAACATCTACACGTTTCAATTCGTAAAGTCAGACTTGTGTGAAAGAACAGATATTCCACTGCTGTTGCTCTGGCTTGGCTTAAATTTTGTGTACAATAAGTAGCGCACTCTGTTGCGAGGGTATGAATGACCGAATCTCACTTTTTGACTTGCCCACTTTGTCATTTGAGCTCTGTCTACACAAGCATCATGTGTTTCTGGCATCCTCCAGTTCAGAAAACCAAAAAGCTGCAGAATTTTCAAAAAGTCGCATTTTGAAAAAAAAGGATGGACCATCACCCATGAAAAGTGACACTTTTTGCTGAACATGGATTTTCTTTAAAAGAAGGTAACAAACCTTATCTCAAATTTCACATGAATAATGGTATGCTTCTTATCTATTGTATTATACCAAGGATGTTGGGTTTTGCTCGATGAATCACAGATTTTGGCGCTGCTAGAATCAGTCGCTGTTTTGGGGCTTAATGTAGTGTTTAGAGAAGCATACAACACAGACATGCTTCGATTTTGGTATCTGTCGTTAGATATACATTGCATCTTGCTCCATGTAAAATTTGAAGATGGATTATCCATCCCAGTTTTTGAAAACAGGGTTGCTTTTCACAAAAATTTACAACTGGACATAAAGGTCCTGAAAAAAGTCATCCCTCCCACTTTATTTCACACTCCGCTTTTTTCAAACTCTCGGGCGCAGACAATGGGTCAAGACTTGGCGCACCGGTGCTTGTCAGATCAAGATGACTGGAACATGTTCAAAAGAGTAGAGTCAAGAAAACAATTTCATGGAGGGCTTTATTGATTGAATGAGATCGGGTTAGCTAAATGTAGGACTTGAATGGAATAGCTAATCTAGTGTAATGAGCTGCGGAATGAAGGAGGGGATAGCTGGTCATCAGTGCTAAAAGTATCAGTGATAGTGTGCGCATGGGTTAGGCTAGGGAATGGAGCACTTCAAAAGTGTAATGGCTAGAGAATCTACGTTGGAAAAGTGAGTGCACTAAAAAAAAAAATTGCGAGGGTTTCCCCATGTTTTTACATTAGAAAAATTTTAAAAGTGCCTTAAAAAGCGATATAAAGCAGTGGTCGAGTCGTCGTCATCGTTTTCGTCATCGTTATCGTCGTCGTCATCGTCGTAGCGAATCTAGAGTCGAAAGAAAAATGAATAATGTAAATGGCCATTGTTAGTCATGGTAAGCAAGAGATGAACAGGGAAGGGGAATCTTACCGTTTGTTGCTTGTCGCTTGTCTTTCGTCGTATCGTCGTCGTTCGTAGTGCGATGCTAATTTTGATGGGAAAAAAAATAAAGAAGAAGGAAAGAAGAAGCGAAGAATAGGATTTAGGGAAAAAGTGCTCCTTTGTAGCCAAAAAAAAAAAAGCGGAGCTTGAAATGTTCTGGAGGGGCTACGGTTTTTGTAGGGGGTGCAATTCACTAGGTGCGCCAAGTCTAAGCCGATGGAAATGTGGGTTCGGGAGCGGGCTGATGGAGTATAAAGATGATATGAGGGGCACAGGTTCATATCAATAGGAAAGTGTAGGTTGCGTTCTGTAAAGGTTGATGCGGGGTAAAGATCGATAGAGGATTCTGGCAGGCTTCAGTACAATTACAGTAGAAGCTCTGATGGCTGTTGGTATAGGTCTTCCGACTATATGAAGATGGGATGGTGGTATTTGGAGTCTCAGGACTTGCAGACTCTGTTTTGAGTTAGCAAAAAAAAACCTGACCAATAAAAACACTGCCCTGAATCTGCGCCTACCAGCGGCATGAACTAGGACCTTTTTCAAAGTGTGTCAAGTTCAAGAGGTCGGCATATTTGACTGAACCGATCTTCCCTTCCATTTCTAAAATGACTCTAAGAACAGTATTTGACTCGACCGTAGTGGTCTGTCAGAACTGGGGCCAAAATTCGTCAAGTTTTCTAAAGGAATCTGATGGTATGCACATGATCTCACCGTAGGCCCTAGTAAGGTACGTCTGCACAGTTTCAGTTCATTCAGATGCTGCTTCCCTTCCACACCATGTGCTTATAATTGCGAGCTCAGAGGAGCGGCGGGGTTTTAAAACCGTCTATTTGGTAAAGTAGAAATCTCACTTTTCTCATTCCTTCTCTCTTCTTTCTAAACATTCTTCTTCAATGTCTTACTTTGACTTCATCAACAAAGGCTCCACGAACCCTCAGCAAAAGCGTACAGATAGTGACTCTCCAACTAACATTCCAGTGTCTGTAGTGGATAGTATATTCACCAGCCAATTCATCACCCCAGATACACAACGTCCGTCTTCGCATATCTCAACATCAGCTACCTTGACCTCCAAGAAAGACGTGGGTCCGTTAGAATCCTGGTCTTTCTCCTCTTCAACTTCAAGGAATACAACCCCCAACATAGCCGGTAAGTTTTTTATCAGTGTCCCTTATCCTTCTACTGAAATGTAAACCTCCCTACCCTTTCTTTTTTTTGCAAACGTAATAGGTACGCAGGCAGCGAAAGAAGGGTCTCTACAATATAATGGCGACAACATGGTACGCTCTTCTGTATTCGACTTTATCAATCAATCCAGTAAGATTGATCTTCCATCGTTGGACGACCTTGGTAAGAACTACACTGCCATTAGAAGACTGATTATGCATTCACTCATCCTTGTCTATTTCATTGTAGTATTTGCCTCCTCTTCTAGGACTCATGGGACAGATACAGAGTCCTCAAGTTATACCGACCCAAAACCGTCTGATCTCGCCTCCAACAGTGGCTCGAAAAGCCGTAAAACAATGGAAATGCAATGGGTCAGCGACGAAGCAAAATGGAAACGGGCCGAGGTGGATCGACAACACCAGCAAAACCGTATTCAGCAACTGTACAATCAGCGAAACCTCATGTTGGACGAAATCAAAAGTGTAAGTGCAAACAAATGATTGGTATTCCAGGAACTCACTCTATCTCGTAGGTGGATGGATCAATCAATGGCTACTTGACGAGGAAACAGCACGCCTTGAAGGACGAAGACTACGAAAACCTGGATTCACTGGACAAACTGATCCGACAGCAGACAGCAAAGCGGGACCAACTGATGCACACCGTCTTGAAAACAATCCCTCAACAACTACAAGCAGAATGGAAGGCGGTGGTGGATAAAACCAGGCAGGTAGCAAGCTGTGCATCAGCTGCAGCGCAGGCTTATCAAGTATACAAGGTAAGGGTAGACCCACGCTGAACTTTTTGTACTAATCGCCAATGTTGGTTTTCAGGATGAAAGGTACCGTCAATTCAAGCAATACGACATGGATATGCAACGGACCCATGAACGTCTCGCTTGTGAGATCAAAGATGAACGATCCCAGCTGGAATCTAACAAAAGGTAGATGAACCCCCCCCCCGAAAGAGCAGCTGGCTAATCTATCCTTCTCTTGCTGTTTCTTTATCAGTGAACTGGCTTTTGATCTCAGCTACTGGAAACAAGCGGAAACACAACTCGAAGAAAAGATGGCGGAATCAGTACACGACAAACAATCTCAGAAAGAAGAGCTCATTACCAAGACTGATTCGATAGATGTAAGTGCTCAGGATTATGTAGCCAAGCATTCTAATCGACCTCCTTTTGTCTAGGATGAAATACAAGAACTGGCCAAGAAACTGGCATCATTGAAGCAAACAAGATCAGAATACGCCAGGAAAACCGAAAAGCTGGACCAATCGATTGAAAAGGATCTCGCGTGCTATCAACCTGAAGTAACTGCTCTGAAACATGATCGACTGGAAATCGAGGCAAGGAAGAAGGATCTGGAGCGGCAATCGGTAAGTATGCGCTATAGATCAAAGACACCGCTAACATTTACAACTAGCTGGCTTTAGATGAAAAGAATGGCGTGCTGCAACAAAAGATGGAACAGAAGGATCAGTACGACGACGGCGAATGGAAGGAACTCGATGGCCTGGATAAAAACATCATGGAAGCAACGGAAACGTCTCAAACCATGACCACGGAAGCGGACTTTATCTTGACGGTGATCGACGAATGTATTACAAGCCGCGACCGAGCGATCAAGGATCAATTGCTGCTTTTGAAAAGGTAAGTTGAAGCATTCTTGTGTGTGTACGACATACTAATACCTTGTCGATCACTGGTGGGTGGGTGGGTTGCTTGAAGATCGCTCGCCGCCATCGATGATCTACATAGGGACGTGGATCAGCAGGAACATGACTACAATAGGGCGCTCCAGCGGATGGATGCACTCGATACACGGCTGAACATGCAACAACTACAACGGGCGAAAATGGAACAAAGAAAGTCAAAGGCGGCGGAACAGGGACACTATCAGCAAGCAGGGAAATGGCAACAAGAATTAAAACAACTGGATGCTGCTCTCGATCACGATCGGCGCTCTCATTCGGAGGTTGAAATACAAGTGAACTCTCTCGACACCACACTGACCGCCTCTCGGAAGACATTGCAGGAGCTACGCTCGGATCATGCTGTCAAGGAACGGAAATCAGGTATGAGCTTGGGGGGGGGCGTTATGTACTTTGCTAATTCCTTTCTTTCCCTCTCTTCTTTGACACAGTGGAAACGATCATTGCCATACTAAAAGAATCATCGACAACCCTCAGTTTATACCCAGGCACCTCCGGGATCATCGACCATGAACTGGAGCTCACTACTAACCTGCTCTCCCATTATGAACGGTGTGATAGCGCATCCTAGGCTTAGTGAATAAAGCATCGTTGTAATTTTATTAGAAGATGGAGTTGGCTATGGTACTTTGGGGTGGCGAAGAATGGAGGATTATGTAGAATGTATGGTAGTAATAAGATGTAGTAGTATAGTGAATTCAATAAAGTACGAGGGGTTTGAAAGGATGATCGCATAAACGTATGTATGGGCATAAAAAGAAAAGGGGGATAGCAATACGAACATATGGGTAGAAGTAACATAACAATAAGGGGCAACTATCTTCATAGTATACAAAAGAAGGGAGGTAGGGAAGGGAGGAGGGACTAGTAGGCCAGTATGTCCCCCAAAGGAAGGAAGGTTATGTAATCGAAGGTGGGTATATCAAAAGTGTAATATGTATATGGGTAGTATATGGAAGTGTAGAAAGAGTTTAGGTCACTGATGGTACTGTTTAGAAGGGATGATCAATCATGGAAGCCAAACTAGGCAACACAATGGCGCGCACGGTCAGGTCGGAGTTTTTGGTGTATGCATTGATCGGAGTTGCGGTGCCTTCGTGGCAGGAATGTTGAAAGTCCCATGAGAATGATCCTGAGCTATTGCTTCGAGGAGTCAGACATTTGCTTGGGGAAGGTGGGGAAAGTGGAGGCTGGGATGATAAGGAAGAGGAAGAAGACCAAGGGTTCCACAAAGCGGTATTGGTGGGCGATGGGGGAGCAGAGTTGCTATCACTTTGCGAGCCCGATGATGGCGAAGGTGGCAGTAATGATGATGGCACAACGGGACTCTTGTACTCGAGGCAATAGGCAGAGGGCGAGAAAGTGAAGGGTTGAGGTTGATATGCATGATAGGGGGTTGGCGGAGTTTCAAAATGAGAGGGGTGGTAATAGTATCGCATATTCTGCTGCTGTTGCTGCTGTTGTTGCAATTGCTGTTTCAACATGTGTTGTCTTTCTTCAAAGAATGGGGTCCATTGGACTTGGGGTCGCTTTCCATTGGTGCAATGATCATGTTTCATGTGCTTGGTCAACATGGTCTTTCGAACAAAGCTCTTTGAGCATTCGTCAAAGGGGCATCTGTAAGGTCGTTTTCCCGTATGCGTGCGCCTAGAAAGGTACCAAAAAAAGGGGGTCAGTACAAAAGAATTATGTATCAAGGGGTTGGTGTCGTACCTATGGCGGGCAAGAGAAGAACTGTCACTAAAGGATTTGTCGCACAAAGGGAATTCGCAGACATGAGGTCGCTCTCCTGAGTGAGTGCGCATATGAACCGTCAATGCAGATCGTTGTATAAAACTTTTCCCACAGCCCGGTTCCCTGCATTTGAAAGGTCTGAAGATAAAAAGTGTGAGTGACGGAGTTTGAAAACACACCTTCGAAGTCTTGTGTTACCTTTCGTTGGTATGGATACGAGAGTGACGGACAAGATCAGATCGTCGCCCGAAAGTCTTTTTGCAGTCTTTGAAAACGCATTCGAAAGGTCGTTCTTCAGTAGGTATTTGTTCTTGGTGGACAAGTTCCAAAATCTCCATGTTGTATGAGTGTAGTGTAAAAGTAAAGTGAAAGGTGAAAAGTAGAGCGATTCTTAAAAGTGAGAATGGGAAAACAGGCAGGCTATTTATACTATCCATCCTCTCCCCCCAAGAAAAGGATCATCATCATTTTTCATCATGGGTGATTTAGCCACCCTAATATGAATCGAACATTGATATCATGTTGTGTGCGTGTGTGCATGTTGTGTGAGGCGTGTGCGTGTAAGGGTTCTCCCTCTCCCATGCCTCCCTCTCTTTTTCTCCCTGTTTTACGAAGTGTGCAGCCATTTCCCCTTTTCGTACAGATTATTTCTTCTCTAATCCCTCCTCAACCTCTAAAACGTCTCCTTTTTTTTCCCTCTCCCCCCTTTTTATCGTCGAAAACGGTAATCGAGGCATGACCACAGGCTGAACCGAGCGCAATTTCTATTTTTCTTTTGATTTCCTTCACCTATGACTCTATGTACCCAAACAAACTTTATACTTGTCAAAGACAATGTGATTGTTCTCCTTGTATTAAGATCACTATTCCAAGCTCAGGTTACACAAATGTCAAATAGGCTTTTTAGCTCCGAGCTATGTTTGACTTTGCTCGACATGATGATGCTTATCTTTGCTAACCCAATATGAGCAATCATATGTATCCCAAGTAACGAAATCGAAAAAAGGGAGGGAAATCAGCTCGACCAAGGTAAAAGGAGAAGGGGGATGGCCTAAACATTGATTATTGTCTGTCTCTGAATGGAAATGCGCAGGTCGAAGCAACAGTTGATTCTTTAGGAGTGCTTTCTTTTCAAAAAGGCGGAAAAGTGATAGTAGCATGTCTTTCTCCTTTCTTTGGTAACGTTTTCGAGCACACACCACCTTTTTCTCCGTAAGTAATAGATGATGATGATGGTTGTCAAGGGTTGGGTTGCTAACGGTCCACATTCATGCGTTCAAAACTCCGACATTTCATCTCCGCCCTCACTCATATTTTGTACTTTCAGAGTCTGTTCACTTTCTCGTCGATCAAAGCAGCATGACAAATCTGATGGTAATTGAGCAACAATGATTGGTCGAGGGCATCATGTCGGAAGACTTTCCGAGCGTCATGGTTCCACTACATCTTAAAATTTCAAATGTTACTATGCTCGCACAGTCATTCACCCAACAACTGAGAATTGGATCTTTGCCTTTTCCATCCACCAGAAGGACTCACCGTGCACAGAAACGAGAGAGATCATGTAGTGTTAGACAAATTGCCACCCACAATCAAAACTCATGGTGTTGTTGTAATGACGAAAACGAAGAAAGGGGGGAAAGGGTACACAAGTGCCTGATTTCCTAATTGGGACGAGGCTTCTCCTTACCCCTTTCTCTCCTTTCAGCATAATAGGACGCTCAGTGCACAAAGCAAATCATGTAGTAGAGGCCAAGTCCCTTTTGTTCCTTCTTCTATCTTCCCACCATTTTCTCCTATATCCATCAAAAACCTGATTGCGTGGGCATTGTCATTTCTCGATGCTCGATTCCAATGAGAATCATGGCTCAGCTAATCAGTAGGATAGCATAACCATGACTAATAAGGGTCTTTTTTCATTCAATAACAAGGAAGAGAGACGCACGGTGCCATAACAACTCGTCTCTTTTTCACCAATGACGCATTTCACCTTACACACCGTACTCCTTTCGATCTTTGGGATTGTCGTTGTACTTTTGGTAGCCATCCCAGTCCAAAATCGAAAGGAAACCGTGGTTGCCCCTAGCCTGGAAATCTGTATCTCCCGCTTTTTCTTCTTATCGGACCCTCTTTTCTAGAGTGTTTATCCAATCGCCCCTTTTTAGTACGCATTTGTGTATGGCATCATGGACCACGATCCATCGTTGCAAAAAAAGAGAATGAAATGACAGGGCAAAAAAGTTGCATGAATCGGGGTTTCAAATCCGGGAAGTTCAAATTCCGGATAGAGTGCAAATTGAAGATGTGCATGGACGTACGTACATTAATAATACTTCCCAGCGTTACGGCAGCAGTAACAAATGTTATCTCCTCGTTCTGTTCTTAATCAAAGACCCTGTTTTCCTGGAGAGACAGAGAAGGTAAAGTGAACTTTCTTTTAGATCATGTTCACATGATATGGGCTACACCAATTACGACGGACACATCTGTCTGTATGCATATATACACTATTACAGTTAGGATAACAATCTCTAAGATGAACTGGCATAAATGAAATCAAATACGGGGTAAAAGAGGGAGACTTAGTCCTTCGATTTTTTCTTCTAGGTTCCTCTTTTCATACGACTGATCCCAAGAGCTCCAAAAGAGAGAAGCATGTACTCTGAATGAAATGAAAGAGAAGGGTTGTGGATGAAGGAGAAAGTAGAGAGAAACGTGATGCCCATTTTATTAACAGGGCCCTGACAGGATTGCATGAACCTCTGATTTCCGTTCTTGACCATCCGCCGACTTTTTAAACGCCGCCCGAGGTTTCTTTGGTTCAATACAGGAGAGCATGTCAATGGATTAAGCTATGAGGATATTAAGACGATCGATGATCAGAAAATGTTGGTCATGATGGTAATGGATCTACCCAGTGCACACACAAACACAACACACAGCCTAATTATATGATATGGGAACGTGCGTTTTCGTTATAGTGTGGGTGTGGTCAAGGCACCATGATAAATTAGCGCCATCTCCTGCTTTTTTCATTACATCAACTCCTTGAAAAGGATTGCATACAGAGCGGACTCTATGTATGCCCTTCATATTCTCACTAAAACAGAGGAACCAAATGAACGGAGATCCTCTTTCCAGACGACGACTCCCTCCCCCCAAAAAAAGACCCATGATGGTGTTGAAAGACCCTTCTTGTTTGCCATAAAAACAGGTACTCTTTTTAGTAACTAAAGGAGTAAATCACCATCGCTATTACCTCACGATCGATTCTCTCGATGCCCCAGACCCATACTTTGCTTGATAGCAGAAAAGTGACAGGAATCTAGCGATGAATCCTAATCGACGATCCCTTTTTCTCCTTCACTACACCTACCAAAACCGTATATTTCCCCGGGCAGTATACCGTATCAAATGATCCCACTACTTTTATTAACATCCATTTCCTTATCTAATCACTAATCACTATAAACTATCGCCTACGGTGAGCTTTTGTCCTTCGATGCTGTTGCCTGTGTCGGTGCTGGCGCTGGTGTGGTATATTTTCGTTTCCTGTTCTCCATTCCTTGTACCATGTGAGGTTTCCCAAGTAATTCGAAGCATTCCTTGAGCAAATCGTACCCTTCTATCAGCTGGTTAACAATGATGGAGTGGGAGGTTGCTGCATTGTCGTCTTTCAATAGTGATTCCAAACGTTGAATTGTAATTGTCAATGATGCTTCGGCTTGAATGTACTGACCAATCTTCATATAAGCTTGTCCCAACTGTCGATGAGCATCTGCTTGTAGAAGTCGAAGTGTATGCTGCTGCTGCTGTAGTTGTTGTTGCTGTGGCGAGGATGCCGCCACCGTCGTTTCTAGCCGTTGATTGTCAATGATCTGCGCCATTTTGGCCAAGTAAGGGATGCTGCCGCGAATGTCATTGGCCGACTGCTTTTGGGTTACTATTTGGCTGAGGAGTTCGAGTTCAATGAGATTTGCTGGATTGATGCTGGTAGATCGTAAACTATGGGAGGTGGTCATCGTTTCCATGAGAAAAGTGAAAGAGAGTGGAATTTTGTGTTCAATGAATTCCGCCCCCTCATTATCCCTGCCGGTCAAAATATTCAAACTCCGATTTCGTTACAAAGAAGCACTTTTTCAGTAAATCCTATTCTGCGCTTCTTCTTTCCTTCTTCATCACTTTTTTATTTCCATCGACATTACCACCGCACCACGAACGACCATGACGAAAGACGGACGACAATAAACGAACGGTAAGATTCCCCTTCCCAGCACCCTGTTCATCTCTTGCTTACCATGACTAACAATTGCCTTTTACATTATTCATCTTTCTTTCGACTTTAGATTCGCTACGACGATGACGACAACGTTAACGATGACGACGAGGACGATAACGACTCGACTAGTGCTTTAGATCGCCCATAAAGGCTGTTTTTAAATTTTTCAAACATAAAAACATGGGGAAACCCTCGCAATTTTTTTTTTGGTGCTCTCACTTTTATATTGTAGATTCCCTAGCCATTGCACTTCAAACATCCCTACTCGTCTGCGTACTTTCCTTTGCCCACTACCACTAACACTTTTTGCGCCGCCGGTCAGCTCTCTCCTCCTTCATTCTCTTGGTCATACATTAAGTTAGTCATTCCAGATCCAGTATATACATTCACAGTATCCCCCAATAGCTCAAAAATAGTCTCATTCATTCAATATATAATAAAGCTTACTTGAAACCATCCCCAAGACCACCGACTCGATTCTTAGGGCCAAACTTGAGTGTAGGAGCCCATATGGGCATGCTCCTAGAATATCCCGCTGATTGGAGTGCCCGCAAAGACGGCATTTCATCCAAGAAAACCAATTATTCTTGATATCATTCGATAGGTGGAAAGGACATCTTTCTATGTATAAAAGTTGAAGTAGGGTTGTGTATCATGTTTACAAGAACATTCGAGTCTACCAAAATGCAGCATTCTTCATGGTTGATGATCCGTTCTTTTTTCAAATGACGGAGCTTGAAATTTCAAATGACACTCTTTTCTAAAAACGTGAAATCTCTTTATCTTTCATTCTTTCTTTCTTCATTACTGACTCGTCCTCCTCTTTGATGACATCTGTCATTTCCCAAGTATGAATGTAGCATCACGTCCAACTTCCCAATACCAGTACCTTGCAACGACAACTCCTTGAAACTCACCACTGCATCTTCACCAGCCACAACGAAATCAACGTCAACTCTCTCCTACCATACCATTAACCGCTCGGTAAGTCTGACATGTCAAAATAGTTCTCCATCTTGATTGCCTATATTTTAATTATTGCTCTTAGTATCTACAAACGACAGCAGGATTACTGTATGCTTTGACTTGAATTGGATCGTGCAAATACCGTAATTGCTGTGTCTCTCGAAATCAAGGGTATTGGCTTCTCTGTGTGTGGCATACTTTTACCAGGTAAAACGCAGAGACATTTGTTTCAGCAAGGGTGTATTGATCATTTGCATCTCCAATAGTTGAAGCAGCCTTGAACGAAAAATCCAGGGGTCGTTGTGGTAGCGGTGGAAAAGCGGTGAACGAACCATGGTGATTAACGCATATGGTGTGACATCCACGGATTCTCGAGCGCAAATCGAAGATCAGCTAGAAAAACGTGGCCCTTTAACCCCTTCCTGTGTGCACATTGTTTGGTTAGTTGACAACGAAGGTCTCCTCTTTACTGGGTACCCGCATCCTAGAGCCCTTTTGACCTCCCCATTATTCAGCACTGACAACAATCTTCACGACAAAACCCACGCCTTATCACCGTAGTGGAATGACGCTCCACCTCTTCACGAATTGGATGCAACACACGATTACGAGGTATGTGAACGATACGAACGGGCTCATCATCCTCTATGGGATATGTTTACGAGGAATTCCAAAAGTACAGGGGCCATGACGGACCAAATACTCAAGAGGTTGCAGCACGCCTGAACGATCATCAGCACAAGGATCAACCTTACCCACTTCTCCGACATTGTCCGAAAGCGACCACACCCTTTTTGGCCTAACTATCGTTGAAACGCCAAGCAACAAGGATAGGATTCGATGGATAGGTAACAAAGAATAAAGAACATACGCATCCAATATGTTTGTGCATAGTGGGGATGGATCACTGACCTTTACACTATTGCCAAAAACAGGTGACTTTGGTATCCAGCAAGCCAGGGGTAGGCCACGTTATCCACTGAATACATACAATCTTGTAGCATAGCACTTCCCTTAGCATAAACTCTCATTATTCTATACTACCTTTACGTCACAATATGTAGCCATTCAATAAAAACCAAAGCTTCTCCCACTTTATCAACCTACCACTTGTACCGCACCTTGATGTCAGCCTCTTTCATTTAAGGTTACATACTAGAGCGAATTACTTCCCGGGGTCGGAATTTGAAATACGAAAGAATGTCATCATGGATTCTTCTAATCATATGGCTTTCAGATCTCCTGACGCCGAACATCTGCTGCTTTTCAAAGAGGTTAGAATTAAAATTGCCTTACAGAGAATGAAACCAAACGAATGACACTTTTTTTCATACGTTATTTCCAACTCCGACACTTGGCTCTAAAACGAAAAGGATAAATAGCTTCCCCTTTTCTGGGATCTCCTTTCTTGTTTTTCTTCTTCTTCTTTTTCCTTGTAATGATCCTTGCCCCCGCCTCTGTCAAAGCCATTCCACCAGGATTTATAGGTAAGCCTTTGTGAAGTAGTAGTACTTGGGATAGTGACTGATTCTTCCCTCCATTGTCTTATGTAATAGATCTCACCTCCTCCTGTTTCGACTCTATCCTATATCCTAACCTTCCTAGGCACCAACCTTCTTCTCAAGCGACCTTCCAACAACAATCATGGAATGGCATCCCATCGACTATTCAACAACGGGCCACCCATCTACCTGACCTGCTACCTTTCATTCAACTGATCACAGATAAGTGCCAGGTCCAACCTGTGCACCTAATCATGGCCCTCATGTATGTGCAACGATTCCGACAATCTTTACCTTCTGGTAAGTCTTTACTTCAATGACTTTCTTCCTTCCGTCCACTCATACCTTTGCTTATTGTAGGCTATACGGCAGAACCTGAAGCGGCGCACCGGATCTTTGTGGCCAGTCTCTTGGTAGCCAGCAAATTCAGCGACGACCGTCCCTTATCAACAAAGCAGGTGGTCCGGGCTACAGGCGATGTCTGGTCCATCAAGGAGATCACTCAAATGGAACTGGCTCTTCTTCACTTTTTACAATGGCGCTTATCTATCCAACCCGATGAAATGGTCGACTTTCTTAAACGACTAGGCTTTGATAGTCAATGGATCTTTGATACCGTACCCGCCCCACCTATCATCCAGTGATAAGCAACCCCTTATCTGTCTCTCTTCTTTGGTACTCTTAGTATAATAGTGTCCCTTTACTGTATATGTGTTACCCTTATCTTCTGTACATTGCTTCTACTTCTACTATAACCTAATAAAACCCATGTATACTTTTATCCTTTCTCAATCGGCCATGACTCTTTGTTTGATCTATGCAAGTTTTGTGCCGGGTACTGACCAAGTTGGGCGGGGACTTTCCCATCCTATTACTTTTGCATAAGCAATTGCCTCTTTGAGTCATTTGTAGGGGTGTGCATCCTAAAGTGCCCCACCAAACTCAGATCATAGTTTTCGCTCATTCAAAAGGTAGATCTCTTCCATGATGTCTCTTCCTATTGTTTAATCAATGTTGTTTGAGTGGATTGACCACATGGAACCAACATCAATAGAGGATATGTAGTACGATTGTTGCTATTAAGGTAGCTGGCAACTTGGACAAAAAAAGGGGTACCGTCGGAGTTGGAAATTTCCAAGCTCCTTTATTGCTTTCTTTGTTTGAGATTTTTCGCACTTCTCTTTCTCTTTCTCTTCATTCTTTTACTCTACAAAAAAAAAAGAGCAGCTGGTTTGCTTGTTTTTTACTTAGCCATATCTTCACTGCATACCCTTATTCCCATTCTTTACATACATTCAACCCTTCCACATGCTTACAGTGCAAAAAGTGGTGAGTGAATTCAAAAACTTCTCGCCGCGCTCACTAACCACTCTTCCTTTCTCCTTCTTCATCCACCTCCAGGTTGATCGGGTGACGGAAACCAAATGGTCCAAGCTCTATATATCCATGGCCGTACTACAATGTATCTTCATTATAGTGATTCAACTTATCATATGCTCACAAAACACAGCCCAGGCCAGTATGCTACCAAAGCCAAGCTCTAACAGTGTGTTGACCTACAGCACGGATTCGACACATATCCCTGAACTGGCGGCAGATCGACTAGGAAGGATCAAATGGGAAAACATTGCTTTTGTGGGGTTCCAGGTAATGACACCCTCACTCCATCAAATCCAACCTTCTCATTCGTGATTTCTGTCTTCGTCTATAAATAGGTTTGGTTTGTCGGGATGGCCTTAGATGCGGTAAATTGCGATTCTAAAAAAAGATGTGTGTAAGTTACAAGTCAAAAACTGATCGTCTCTCTCTCTCTCTCTCTTTCTATTTGACAGACGGTTTACCAAAACACGGCCGAAATATTGGCCTTGTCCTTAATGAACGTAATATGTGCTGTGCTTGGTGCGTTAGAAGTGGTGGATGGAAACAAATGGCTGGGACGACTGAAAACGACAAAGTACCCGACGGATCCGTTGGCGTTGGCCGAGAAGCTTGAAATTGCCTTGTCGGTGGTCATCCTCGCCTTCGCTTGTGCTCTTGCTTACCTCAGCTATGAAATGTCTCGTCAATTTGGGTGGAACATTTACAAAAAGATTGGCGCGGACGTCCAAGTACAACGTAGGTAGTCAAAAAGAAAAGAGGGGGGGAGAGCGGTAATCAGTATTCTGACCCTCTCCATCCGTATATGTCTCCATGTAGGTATGTACCGAACATTCCAATTCTTTGTCTTGGCTCTAAAGATCGATATCTTTACTGGATTCATGGTGTCCATCTTCTATCTCATCCAATTTGCTTTGAAACAAGGTATCACATGGGAGAGTGGCATCCAGCTTGTGGTGACGATCCTTATGTTACCTATGCTGTACTTTGCTCGCACAGCCGTAAGTAACTGTCAAGAAAACGAGGGCTTATTAGTTACTAACATCCTACCACTCCATAGGGAAGCACGGAGAGTACGGGGCGCATGATTGCTTTCGTCACCTTTCAGTGCGTGGTGATTGTCCATTATGGTCTCATCTTGAAACAAACATTTGAACCTGACAACTTTTGGTATACTTGGATTGTACTGGGTAAGTGGGTCAAAGGATACGTCGACAACGAAATGACCCCTTATTCACCCTCTTTTTTCTTCTTGTCTGTAGTGTTCGTTGGTATCGCCACTGATCTTATAACAATAGCACTAGGCATCATCTCCATGCGGAACTTTGGGAAAGGATTGAAACCCTACGTCCAACGGGGCAGCAACAAGACGAAACTTCAAGACATGGAAATGAACTCCAAAAGCAAGGCTCGGCAAAGTTGGCGCATTGACGATGATTAGACTCTCAGGCACTAATCTCCATATAGAACACTGTTTAGCTTAGCATCACATACCATTCCCCTCCTACTTTTACTTTACATCTTAGTCATTTATGAATAAACCCGATGAAGGTGGACTAATCATCTTCATCTTGTAGTAACGTTGAATTTGGGTTATGCACAGGGGTCATTAAACGCATCATTAGGCTAGTGACTGATCATACCATGGAGGTAAAAGTTGCATGAATGTCGGCGTTGCCGTATTCAGGTACCGCTCGGCTACTGGGTAGAGGGGAAGCTGGCAGGAGTCGACAATGCTATAAGTCTCCACTTTTTCCACAAGAAAAAATCGTGCAGGAAGCGGAGTTTGAACCCCGAAGACTTGCAAAATTTTTCAAGGATTGGTCCTGACCAATGTGATCGAGATCCTTTCTTTATTGAAATCATGAAACATTATCCATCTCCCTCATTCATACTCGCTGTCCGAACCCGATCTGTCTACTTTCGTTATCGAATACAGTGACAAACTGCTGCAAAAAGCCATAACCGAGAATGGCCCCAAAGTTTGGTGGAGAATCCATAAAGTACGTGCTACACATGTTGTTAGCAGAGGATGCCAACTTTGAAAAAGAGTGGTGTAAATTGGCGAGATCAGCTACTCATTTTGTCTACGGGTCATATTTTACCTTTCCACGGCGTATAATATAGTCCTCAGGATTCAGAACCAGGGCATTCCCGTTGACATGGAAAGTAACAGGTTTCGCCTGTGTGGTGTTACAAGGAACGGCATAAAGTCCGTTGGCACGTCGGAAACCATCCACTTTTGAGAAGATTTGACGAATCATAGTCGCTGGGAGATAGATCAGAGTGGATCCTGCAGTAGAGAGATCACATTAGCGATTTTTCAAACGCCGCTTTCTTCCTTTGTACCTGTGTCCACCAGAGCTGTCAAAGGTTTTGCGAGTTTCACAGTGTGGTTGCCAATAGAAAGGCTGTCAATATCAGTGGCCCAATAGTTCTATCGAAAACTAACGTTAACCTTTTGTTGTGCGCATATCCTTGCTTACTTGCCTGTAAATCATGATTCTTAGTCACTGGGGCATACACAATGTCGGACTTTAAAGTTGTTTTGTTCACTAGTCGCAAATGGATAGCATGATTAAAACGATGTGACAATCCCGTTTGTCGTTTCTTACCTCCACCAAATGTAATGTCTCCGTTGATTGGTGACTCCCAGATGGCTGTGTCATTGCTAACCGGATGGAAATAGATCGAGAAGACGTTTTTGGTAATGATTCCATGGTCAAACATTGAAGTGACCAGCGTGGGTAAGGTCTTGCCGTCAGGGTTGTTGTATTTACTCAGTGCGTCAGGTCCTATTGCATTTTAATACTATTAGGAGGCACTGTCATCCATTCGTGAAACACTTCTCCATCTGATTCGTACTTACCTAACCCCAAAATACCGTCTGCGAGTGGGAAAGAAGTCAGTAACGACAGTAATGTGGTACTTTACCTATCTCCACCAATTTTACCTGCTCCTGCGTCTGTAAGCTCTCCATCATTTGCAAAGGATAGGCCAAAGTAGACATCAGGGACGTCTACCCCTCTTACATTAAAGGTGTCCTAAAAAGGGAAACATTTTAAAACTCCGCTGGTGGACTTTTGCATGACTAAAGTTTATACCTGTGCGAAGACGCCATGAGAGTACCCCTGGCCGTAAGTCACTGTGAAAAGCATGCTTGTAGATTTGAATGATCCTGATTTGCTAGGCTGCAATGTACGAGCAGGGAATCCGCAGAATCGGCCACAACCATACGAAGAAACCCAACTAGCCGAAGACCCTATTGTAAGCGTGAGCCAAACCGAGGTGTCGTAGTCCACATCACATTTGCGTTGTATTACCTGTGTCGAGCAGTAAAGTGAATGCCTGAGGTGGTGAGCCTGGAAAAGGAAAACGAAGGGGTGAGTAGGCAGAGTTACTTTTTCAATGCCTGGTCGGAGTTTTACCAACTGACACATCGATCAGATACTACAATTTGAAGAAAACATCAGTCAAAAAAAAAGGAGGGGGGGCTCAATAATGAGTGTACTTACCGCAATGTCAATGTTTTCCAAAGGAACGTCAATGTTGTTTTGTAAGTACTTTCTCCCAGATACCACAGAAGCCATCTTGTTGTCCGTTCCAACGAATGAAAGTGTCAGCATCCCTTCATCCCCACGAACGCCTCCGAACCAAAATAAACCAACCACCCAGAGTATCGACAAAAGCTGCATGATCAGTGTGAGTATCAATGTAAACGTTTGACGACGGTCCACTCGTTCTTCCTCGTTTTATAGGCAACGATCCTGGCCGCTCCGAGAATGTCGACCCACCCCCCAAATTCCAACGGTACATATTCTACACAAGATAGAGTTATCCCAGAATCCATACTGCATCAATGTAACTGATCCGACCAATGACATAAAAATGCTTCCCAATTTGGACCAGCTCTAGTCTTTTAATTTCCGAGAAAGTGGGACCTGACAGCAGCCCAAATGCTCTTTCATACCAGAAAAAAGTCCAAAATATCTATTCAGTATGGTGATGTACCTATACGAATGTCACATTTGCATAGGCTCGATGATTTATCGACTGAGAGGGGCATCATTCGCTGATAGCGGAGCTTCCATTTCTGCATGATTGTCGGGATTTAAAAATGAATGGGGTCGGGTTATAGTGGGGTATTCGCATTGGCTGCATCAAACCAAAGACACCAGTGACATTACTATGAGATATACAAGTGGCACTGTATACAAAGGTAAAAGGATCACGTATGACAAGGTTGTTTTTATTAAAGTCAAGAAGTAAGAGTGTCAAATAGGCTAAGCTACAGTCAACGAATCTATTTCTTGCCACTGCTGGCAGCAGCCTTCTTGGTACCACGGAACTTCTTGGCACGGTTCTTCTTTTCCTTGCGTTGCTTGCGACCACCCTTTCCAGGTTCAGCCAAACCAATCTATCGAAAAAAAATGCAATCCCTATCAGTATCAAGCGCCCCTTAACACACAACCCACTATGCACTTACACGAGCAAGACGGTACTTGGGTTCGAACTTCTTCAAAGCTTCGACGTTATCGTAGACAAGACCGAAACCAGTGGTACGACCGCCACCAAAGTGGGTCTTGAAGCCAAAGACGGAGACGACATCCTTGTTGGTCTTGTACATCTTGCCGAGCTTTTCGCGGAGTTCTTCACGAGAGACATTGGCAAGGCCGGGATGGATCACATCGACGACCATTTGCTTACGTTGGAGTAAACGGTTGGTGATGAATTTACGAGTACGAAGAGTGACAGAAGCGTCGGCCTAGTAATGTCAGTGGGGAAAAAAAGAGAATGGAAGAAAAGTCATTGTTAGTTCATCTGTCGTTCAGGGGCACCCATCCATCCATCCATCCATCCATCTGTCCATCTGTCTATCCGCTATGTGTCGCATATCTATAGAGATCCATCCTTCCCTAGAACATCCATCCAGTGTATCTGTCGATCATTTTCGACCTTTAGCCTTACCATAATGAAGTATTCGAAAAAGAAGGAAGCGGGAATTGTTTTATAGAGCCCACTTGTACTTTCAATCGAGTCGGTATTCAAACTCCGCCGCTGCACAGATTGCATGTCGAATTCCAAAAGACAGAATATGGTAACATCAAAGAGGACATCTCATCAATCGATATCCCTTCAAGCTGGCTACGTTTAAGGTTAAGCTTTAGGTCTGAGAGGGATTGCTATAGCAATACTAGTCTATTGTAGTGACCAATGAATGGAGAGGAGAGGATACCGACAATTTGAAGATTGTTCGTGGTGGTGGTGGGCAAAGGGAGTGGGAAGTAGAGTAGTGCTCTCCAGAAATAACATGATCAAAGGGCCTACTGTGGTAAACATTAGTGCATTTGAGAAAAACAGTGCAAGTCCACCCCTGTTTTACGTAATCCCTGATTTTGTACCCTCCAAATCGCTGTTCTATATGGGCGTTTCATATTTCCAAGTGTCGTAGACTCTGACCCGTTGTCAAGGCAATCGATCTAGTGAGAAAAAAGAAGCGTAATGATGTGAAAGGCAAATGTATCATGGTAAGAAAAAGATGAACAGCATCGTAAGAAAGAAGGAGTTACCTTGTGTCTATCGGTTAAGGACATTTGCTGATAAAAGTAAAAGCAGGTGTGGTCTCATGCTGCGGGAAAGATAAAAGTGACAAAGAGGGCAAGAAGGAGCGAAGAAATGAGAATGGCAGAAAAAAGGTACACTTTTGTGTGGCAAATGTCGGCGATTGAAAACAGTTGACTTTCTAGAAACTTTTTTGATTTGCAACTTCAACTTTTTGTAAAGATTGTCCCATCTCTCAAAACTGAAATAGGCAATCCATTTTCAAATTGCACATGTGATAAGATGCAGTTTATATCTATCGATCTATATCAAAAATGGGGTACTTTGATGAATCATGCATCCGTTACCACTGCACAACGCCTTAAAATAGCGACTGATTGGAGCACCCACAAAGACGGCACTTTACTCAAGACAACTGAGCATCTCTTTTTGTCATTTGGTATATAGGAAGCACTTCTTTCTTCATGTGAAAATTGAGGTGAGGTTTGTTATCTCTTCCCCGAGAAAATTCATGTCCAGCAAAAAGTGACACTTTTCATGGGGAATGCTACGGACAGAACCATCCAAACAGAACCAACCTGCGTATCCTGAGATTTGCTGACAATAGCTACCTACATGGCGGGGGGCTCTCCGAGTCCCTGAATTCAGTCCCGGTCATAGATGGGACATAACTTGGAAACGAAGATAAAACCGCCCCTGACCACACACTCTGATAACAATGTGGGCCTATGCACTCTAGATTTCAAACCCCGATTTGACTACAAGAACTTTTTTATGCCCGTCCTTCATTTTTGCTCCTTCTTCCCCTCATCATTACTTTTTTGCCTCCACAATGCCATTCTCTTTTTTTTCACGACGACAAACGAACGAACGAACGAGTAAACGAACAAACGAACGGTAACTCTTCCTTTCTCACGTCATGCTCATCTTTTGCTTACCATTACTAACTTTTTGCCTTTTGCATCGTTCCTCTTTCTTTTGACACTAGATCGGCTACGACGATGACGACGGCAATAG
>LT554417.1:285542-298098 GCA_900079185.1 Absidia glauca
ATATAGAATCTCGTAGTCCAATTTACTAATAAAAGTGTACCATTTTTTTGCCCATACCCTTCCGCTACTATCTTTGATACTTTTACACAGCTTGGCCGCCTTTGTCCGCCTCCATTTGCTTGATTTTTACAGTAGCTCAGTCATTCTCATTACAACCCGTCGCCATTTATACATTAGCTTAACTCCGGCCTCAAACATAGTCTGTACCTTGGCCCATTAATCCTATTGTACCAATAAAACTTTGTATGTATGCGAAGATAGACCTTACGATCATGTACATGTCATTAGATTCATTACAACTAGTAAACCAACGGTGTTTTAGGAGCTGTCAATGATGAGCTACTCATCTGTAGTTTGGTCTTTATAATGTACATGGTATTGTCATGATTGTGGATTTGAGAAATGTCTTTCCTAGGATGATTCAAGTAGGCTTTATTGATGGTATAGGATTAAAGGGCTATGGTACAGGCTATGTTTGGGGTCGTAGTTAAGCTAATGTCTAATGGCAACAAGCTATTGTAATGGGAATGACTAAACTGCTTTAAAAAGTAAGGAAATGGAGATGGACAAAAAAAGCCAAGCTGTGTAAAAGTATCAGTGATAGTAACGGAAGGGTATGGGCAAAAAATTGGTACACTTTTATTAGTAACTTGGACTACGAGATTCTACATTTGAATGGGAGTGCACCTAAAAAAAAATTGCGAGGGTTTCCCCATGTTTTTAGCATTTGAAAATTTTAAAAAGAGCCTTTTTGGGCGACATGAAGTAGTGGTGGAGTCGTCATTAGCATCGTCGTCGTCCCTATTGCCGTCGTCATCGTTGTAGCCGATCTAGTGTCAAAAGAAAGAGAAACGATGCATAAGGCAAAAAGTTAATAATGGTAAGCAAAAGATGAACATGACGTGAGAAGAGGAGAGTTACCGTTCGTTCGTTCGTTTGCTCGTTCGTTCGTTCGTTAGACGTCGTGGAGTAAAGAGAATGACAATGGAGGCAAAAAAGTAATGACGAGAGGAAGAAAGAGCAAAATAATAGGACGGGTAGAAAAAAAAATAATCTTATAGCCAATCGGGTTTTGAAATCTAGATTGCATAGGCACACATAGGAGTGTGTGGGCAGGATCGTGTTCCTGAGCTTCAGGACTGGCTGTGGTTGGTGGCAACTGGCAGCATTTCCCGTTCTACATTTGAAGATCAAGATGGTGAATGAATACAGTTACTTTAATGAAACAAAAGACATAAAGTGAGGACAATAACATCTACATCTATATCTAAATCTAAATCAATCCCTTGGCAACAGCGATTTCAGCATTCAATACCGAGCTACCAGCAGCACCAAGGATAGTGTTGTGCACCAACAAGGTGAATTTGATATCCAAGACGGGGCAAGGACGGACACGGCCGACAGTGACAGCTTGACCACGATGTAATTCACGATCCAAGCGAGGTTGAGGACGATCAGCTTCCTTTGTGACGATGATGGGTGATTCAGGGGCCAAGGGACATTGTAAGGCTTGAGCATCCGAGGTATAGCGTTCCAATACATCATAGATGGCATCTACAGAGGGAGGAGGACCGTTGGCGAACTTGATAGAGACAGATTCCAAATGGCCATCCAACACAGGGACACGGGTACAGGTGGCAGAGACCACGGTCTGTTCCAACAATGCAAAGCCTTGAAGATCTTGATTCAACCCACCAAGAATCTTGCTTACTTCGTATTCCATCTTTTCTTCTTCACCGCCGATGTAAGGGACGACGTTGTCCAAGATATCCAAGCTAGGAACACCAGGATAGCCAGCACCGGAGATCGCTTGTTGAGTATGCACCAAGATATGACTCATAGGACCAAAAGCGTCTTGTAACGCCTTTAGTGGTACAACGAGACCTGTGGTGGAGCAGTTTGCATTGGTGATCATAAAGCCTTTTTGCAACCCATAGTGTTTTCGTTGGTGAGGGATAATATCATAGTGTTGAGCATTCACCGTTGGCACCATCAAGGGAACAACAGGGTCACGACGGTAGTTCTTGGCGTTGGAGAACACAACAAGGTCGGCCTTGAGGAATTCCATTTCTAGTGGTAGTCATAGTATAGAGTTAGTTACCAACCCTTCGTTTTCTCTTTCTCGCCTTTCCGTACTTACCAATATCACCAGCAACATCGGCATCCAAACCAGAAAAGACAATATCACAGTCCTTGAATTCAGAGGCAACACATGGCTTTACAACAAGTTGGTCAACGTTGGAGGGGATCGGTTGGCTTTGCTTCCACTTGGTAGCGTTCTTGTAAGGCTTTCCGGCAGATCGAGGAGAAGCTCCGAGAGCATGGATGGTGAAGTAAGGGTGATTGGCGAGTAAGAGGATAAACCGTTGACCCACTGTACCGGTGGCTCCTAAGATACCAACTTTCTTTGTAGACACCATTGTAGAAACAAAAAGAAGAGAAGAGAAGTGTCTAAAAAAGAAAATGAGTCAAAGATCCGTTTATATCAGTGGCTGGGTCGGTGTTGGAAATAAAATTTAAGACTCCGTGCGGGCAAATCATTCAAGCCAATCAACGTTCCTGATCAATCGCAGAATCATGGACTCAATTCATTGTTGGGGCTTGTTTTCGATTCACGAAAGGGGTGAATGCAAACATTTGTTGTCTCACCTATCTTCTGTATGCAGCGGCGTCTTTATTACTTTGTCTTAAAAAAAGCGATCCATTATCTAGGTGTGTTTGTATTCTTCTTTGAAGCCACCGCCACATCAACACACTACCCCTTTACTCACAGCGACGGCAAAAGGAGCATCACTTGGTACGATTTCATGACTCCTTGAGTAGATAGACATGGATACTCATTGTGAATCATGCGAGGAAGCCAACGAACAAGCTTATTCAACTCCCGCCCTATCTTTTTTTGCAACGCTGTCACCCTTTCTCGCTGCAGAGCTTCAAGATATTGGTAACAACATAAAAGGAGACAAGTGTCAGAGCTTTACTGTTTCTTTTTTATTTCTCAATAGGCTTTAGTAGCTATAGCTAGCTCGTTAAAATGACTTTTGAACCTTGAAGAAAACTGAGGTTGACTTGCACCAGCCAAATTAATTAAAACTCCGATGGCGCTTCATTACTTTGAAAATCTCAGCAAGCGCGGCCTTCCTCCTTACTTCTTCTTCATGTCTTCCACCGAATCGATTTTACTTGAAACCCTAAAGACGGCCGACGAAAAGTCATGTCAATTGATCAACTCCTTTACTCTCTCCGATCCCTTCGATGTAAGCGTATCAGATCTAGTGGAGGGTAAGTGAAAAGATTGGCTACCATCTTTCACAAGATTCATTCTAACGACTTCACGATTGTTTTTTTTTTTTAAAAACAGAGTTGAAGGGGTCTCTCTTTAAAGGGGCAGTCTTTTTGGATATGGATTCTTGTCTGCCAGCTATCACCAACCTATTGAGAGCAACCTTGGACTCCAGTGATCAAGAAACCACAGTTGCTCGCATTCAAGGCACATTACAACGCATCAACTTTGCGACATTGATACGATATCTGGAGCGCGATGAAATCGAACGAGGCGCTGAATTCTCTCTTCGTCATTTGGTTGATCATGGGCGGCGTCACCTTCCTGTACTCTTACCTGCCATACTGGATCTGCATACTCGACATTTCCTCGCCTTGACCAAGAACGTCTTTGAAGGCCAGCGGTTGAATATTATGCTAGACGAACTGCTTCCTCTTGATGGATCACGTTTTGGCTTGGATGATCCTGCAAACAACCATATTGCTCCCAAACTCGTTGGAGAACGCCGCTTAAAGGTAAGAAACATGGGACAGAACTAGCTTTTGATCTTGACCTTTCCTTGTTGAACTAATTTCCTTAGGTAGTGAATTTCCCACACCCTTCAATATTGCACGACCACTTTAGTGCAGACGATCTGACGGACACATGGAGGAGGATCTTGATTGGGTATCTTATCAGGAACAACTTTGCCACTCTACCTTCGGTAAGTATCAATGAGAAGGACAAAGACAGACTAGTGAAATAACGATTTGATGTGATGTGAATGTAGGCCTTCCTATCCGCAATTACAACAGGCGCATCTGACTCAACCTCGGACAGATCTATAGAAGCTGAGGGACAACAAGGCCGTGGATTGGAAAGTGAAAAAGCGGATCAAGTGAACGACGAGCGCCAATTGATCACCATACCAGGAGCACCGACTTCTTCCAACAAACCGATTCCCATGGATTACAACTTGGGCGGTACATTTACACTCCAGGAACGGCCAACTGAAGGACCTATCGATCCCAACACACCCTTTAGAATTGGATCTATATACATAAATGGCAATGAAGTTATACCCAGATCGCCAATTATAAGCAACAATACACCACCTCAGACAGCATCTCCATCATCACTTAATACGGATCCAACAGTAGCAAACCCCCCAAAATCATTGAACTTCTCCATATCATTCACCAGCACCCTAAGGCCCGAAATAAACGTCTCACTATCAATACCTGACGAACTTCTACCCACCAATAGCAACCCAGACCACCAACAGCATCCTAAATCTTAGAAATAGATACACTTTGACAGTTTAGTTTATCAATAAAGGTCCTTCTTCCTTCATTAGTCTCACCCAAGTTCCTGGTCAGGGGCCTTTTTCCTGTCTCTTTTGATTGGCTGGCGGTCCTTGAATTATTCCACCACTTCAACATTGGAACATTTTCGGCGCAGAATCGGGTCCGCTTCTCTTTCAGCTTCCTCTTTTATTTTAAAAGTGCCACCATTGTTACTAGCGAACGAACGACCCACACCATGGCGCAGGGACAAGATATAGACGCCAATAGCACCATAGAAACAGACGAAGCACCTTATAGTGGCGCTGATCAAGTCATACCAGACAACAATGTGGACCTTGAAAATGAACCGAAGGAAGACGACAACGACGACGACAAGACAGACCACCTACTCTCGGCTTCATCCCCAATTGTGGAAACTGATACTCAAACAACCAACTCAGCACCTCAACATGATTCCAATGATCCTGATACTGCCATTCCTCTTCTTGATAAAAACGTATTGGACGACGCTAACAGCAGCAGCACGACAGAGGCCGCCATTCCGCCAGAACTGCCTTCGCCTCAATCCTCATCGTCCATCCCCTCTGTCGCCAGCAACGATAACGAATCTGGGCCATCTTTGTCACCAAGCCTGTCGCAAGATACTGAATTCCTGGATCCTGTAGCCAAGTATTACCGAAACAAAAGCATTCTCTTGACAGGGGCCACTGGGTTTATTGGGAAAAGCGTCTTGTGGAAACTGATACACTCTCTTGGGCAAAGCATCGGTTGTATCTATCTTTTGGTACGCAGTGGAAGCAACAAACGCAGTAAAATGGGTCGGCCGAATGATCGTATCAAGAGCGAACTATGGAACAACAAGGTAATCAAGATAAACATTGGCGCACTCTTGTAGCTTGGACCCCTAATTTATTTCTTTCTATATGCAAGGCATTCTTATCTCTCCGGCGTTCCATGGGCGAATCCACTTTTGACGCTATCGTTAGAGACAAGATCATTCCTATCAGCGGCGATATTATCTCTCCGGACCTGTCTATGGCGAATGAGGACCGCGAAAAGGTGGTGGCAAACATCCAGGTCGTGCTCCATTGTGCTGCCACGGTGGATTGTAACGAACGGCTGGATCTATCTTTGGAGGTAGGGCGCTATGATATAACTACTGATTAACAACATGAGTCCTAATTTCTCTTTAGACCAACACTCTAGGTGCCTTGCGTTTGATGGATCTGGCTGATGAATGCATAAAAATGGGTAAAACTTAAAAAAAAAGTGTGCATAACCTCGTTTACTAAAGCCTTGTCCTTTCAAGAGTCTTTTGTACACATGTCTCTGGCCTACTTGAACTCAAACTTGCCTGATGGTCATATACAAGAACGTGTCTACCCTATGGAGCTTGGCGACCCCGAAGAACTCTTGAAGGAAATCGTTGCCCTGGAACTACAAGGTAAGGGACCAAAATCTCCTCCCAAACGTCTGTCCGCCCGCTCACTCTATTCACATTTTGTAGATATTCCAAAAATGACCCAACGTATTCTTCAGCACTACCCAAACACCTACACATTCACCAAATCATTGACGGAACACTTGATACTGAAACGAGTGGATTACAACCGGGTGGAAGAGATTCAAGGTGGCAAAGCCCAATGGCCTATATCTATCATTCGTGCAACTGCTGTGGGAGCAAGTGCCTCTGAACCTCATCCTGGCTGGGTAAGCTTCATGAGAAAGCAAACTGCTGATCACTAACTCTTGTACACTATAGGTGGATGGCATTACTGGAATGAATGGAATGGTCTTTTTACTGGGACAAGGCTTTCAAGCTCTACCGTCCGACCTTGGTGATTATCCTGCCGACATTGTACCTATAGATTACCTTACCCGTGTGATCATTGGAAGCCCAGCGTTCAACTCTCCTCCTGGCGTCAAGTTTGTCCTCCCCTATAACGAAACTCCGCAGAATGATGATCCACGACCACCCTATCGACAATCCTCCAACAACGTCCAATACTTCCCGGTGATCTATCACGTATCTGCTTCCAACATGCGACCTACAAGCTGGAAACGTATCTACAACTCTGTACGGCACTACTGGACAAGGAACACCAAAATGACGCTTCCTACTGCTGATCAATACTTTGTGTCCAACACCTCTCTATTCAAGGCACGCATGTTTATGAAGAACAACCTCCCGCAATCATTCAACGCATTCTCCTCGGCAATCACTAGAACCAACCCCATGGCTCGGAGCAATACCCTCAGCAACAACAAGAGCAACCACCTAGCACTGAGCACCAACAGTCGAGCCGAGCAAAACATGATTCTTCGCACCGTGGAGGCGGCATCAAAGGCGGTGGAGTCATATCAACCTCTCCTACGAAACCGATGGATCTTTGACAACGACAACATATACAAGCTGGAATCTCATCTCGAAGCCGACCAACGCTTCCGACTCTCTGGATATTATGCGTCTGGGTTTGATTGGGATGCCTATATGACGAACTTTTGCTACGGTATTCATCTCTACGTGGCTCATGGTCCTTTGGGCACCCGCAACGTGACCCTGGCGCTCGGCTGGGACTGTGCTCTCTTCTCCAAGGTGCCTGTGGTGCGACGGTCCATCATAGATCGCCAAATCGAATCGGTTGTCTTTAGCCAGGCCGACATTCAAGCCCGCACCGAACGCATGCTGGCTCAGGTTATTGCTTCCTTGGAACAACGGCCCTTGCTCAACGACAAGAAAAGACTATCGGACGAATGGGTTGCTGATTTCGACACAAGTCTCGACGATTGGTGCCACGATGACTCGGATATTCTGACGGATGGCAAGTATGCGACCGGGATGGGAAGATGGGCTACACGGATCGGCGAAAAGGATGAAGCTATCAAAATCGTTGTCCTCAATGATCGTCGGGTGGTTGCTAGTATTCGCCAGGTAAAGAGCCAAGAGCAAAATGGTGTGATGAAAAGCTGATCTTTTGACTTTGATATCAAGATTATAGCCTCCTCTGGAGTCCCTCAACAAACTGTCGTGGGTGAAGCTTTGAAAATAATCCAACGGATGTGTGAACGAACTCAATTGCCTTACGTTTGGTTTGCTGGCTCCTTCTTGGATACTCTTTTTAAACGGCTATTCGCATGTATCCATGTGCGGGATGAAGATATATTCAAGGTACGCTTGTGTTGTCATGGCAATAGAACTACAAACTAACTCTAATTCATCTCCCAGGTCAAGAAACAAATTCAGGGGAAGAATGTGGTGTACGTACCTGTCTCAAAAACCTTGTTGGATCAACTTTTGGTGTGGTATATCTGCCTGCGCTACCATCTGCCGGTACCAGCCATTGTATGCGATGAAGGTATGTTAACAAGTCAGCCGAGTACATCCACCATCTAACATTTGTATTGTTTCCTACTAGCTTTGGCACTTTTAGGCCCAATGTCCGACATTCTTCGTATAGCTGGTGCGTACTTTATCCGCCGGGACAAGACAACAAGATCTCCACTAAACACAGCAGTTGCGGCGGCATATACCGAGGCTCTCTTGCATGAACATGGTGCTGTGTGTATTCTTTTGGAACGAGCGCGCTCAAGAACGGGACGAATACAAGCATTCTACGACGACGGTATTCTTGACATGGTGGTGGAAGCGGCCTTGGAACGCAACCAGCAAAGCCCGAGGACGTTTAACCAGCTCTCACCGCCACCCTCACCTTCGCCTTCCATCGACAGTCGCACCATTGGAACGACAAGCACCAGCTCTTTTGACACTGGATCTTCGGGTACGAGAAAGGATACGGTGGTGGTGCCTATACATATCACCTACGAAAAGATCCCCGACCTACGCATGCTTATCGACCAAGTCCTGGACCAAAAATCGAAACAAGAAGTGAATATGGACCCCCCTCCTGGCAATGGTGCTTCTTCGGCCACTCCCTTATCTCGATCAACCTCTTTTCTTCGGCGTAGTGTCTCGATTGCTAGCCGCGCTCCCACACATACTGACAATGGTCCCACTGGTCTTGAAAATGGAAAGTTCGGTCGGGTCTCTGTCGGTATTGGAAACGTCGTGGATATCAAGATGGCGAAGGAAGATGTCGTGGATAGTAATGAAAGGTAATAGGAAAATGATGGCCTCCTCGGTATCCTACTGATCACCTCCGCCTTATTTTCGACTCTACAGGATGACTTTGGCTCAACAGTGTGCACACATCTCGGCTCACGTTGCAAAAAAGATCCAGCGCCAACAACATGTCTCCACCATCATCAGCCCGGTATCTATTGTGGCTGCTATCATTCTCTTTGGACGTACAACAACGGATCTTCCTCTGGGGAAAATCAACGGGCACGCGGAATGGCTTAAAAAACAAGTAATCGACAAGGGGATGTCTATTGATTGGCAAGGTAACTAGGCAAAACATATCTAAAAAGGCATTCTGTTTGTATTGATGCCATTCTCTCTCTTCGTGTGTGTAGATGGAGAAGACGCCGAAACCATTGTGGCATACTCGCTGAAACTACTGGATACCCGAGCCAACATTGTTATAGAAAGTGGAAAGCGGATCAATGAAAGCACCAATGTCCGGGTGGTGGATCATGCAAGCAACGTTATGGATCTATCCTACACAGCAAATCAGGTACGTGGTGGATATGCACACATGTATGGATGCTGGTCGATGCGGATACTTACTAGTTACATATTAGGTCATTGAAATCTTCCTACCCGAGGCCATATTCTCGGTGGCATACCTATCTTATGGGTCAAGTAGTCTCCTTGCTCGTGACGAATTCTTTTCCCGGTTTACCTTCCTGGTGCAGCTCTTGAAGAACGAGTTTATATACATTTGGAAGCCTGAAGAGGTAAGTCGAATGGAAGGAATGGAACCCTTCACTGACACTTGATTTCGCCATAGACATTCGATCATCTCCTATCATGGTTTTGCGACAAGGGCTTCCTCGAAGAACAAGAAGATGGCCTGTATCGAAAACTCGTGGACAAGTCGTCTGACCAAAAGGAAAGTGATCAAATCGCCCTGTTTGCTTCCTTCATATACCCGACCTTGGATGCCTATTGGATCACCTCATGCTCATTGTCTGCTCTTCGTGATCTTCCTTATATGCCCCGCAAAATTGTCCCTATTCTGTCCCAGTGGATTGCAGCACATCTTATCAGTGGCCGAAGAACAATCTACCGCGAAGTCCTATCTACCGAAGCAAGCCAAAATGCCATGGACAACTTTATGGCCATTGGATTCATCGATGCTGTCCACCCGAAAACAAAACTATCTCCTGATGCTCAGATCCTCCTACTGGAACTAGGAATCAAGACTAATGAAGATCTCGTCATGGTCTCTGATCGAAGTCAGGCAAAGGAATCCATGCAACAAAACGTAAGCAAATGATCAGAACAATTTGTATAACCAGAGCTCGGTGTGCTAACCCCATCTCCCACACTATCTGTCATTAGGAAAAAGACAACGACATCTTATCACAGCTATCCGACATTGCCTTTTTATGCCACGAAATTGAAAAATACCGGTTTGGTGCTGAAGACGACCGCCATTTAGGACTGCAGCAGAACGCCCACGTTTTCGACAGGTGCCAACAACAAATCCAAAGCATCATACGGGCGGACCACAGCTACTCTAGCCAGCATGGGATGCAACTGATCCCGGATGAAGAACAAATGATCCAGCTCGTCCATTCCCTCAAGGTATCCGCCAATGCAACCCTATCGGCAGATGGTGCAGGGCGAAACCCAAGACGTGTCTCTCAAGCTTACAATCTGAACTCCTCCACTCGCCATCACAGCGATACAACCCTTGGTTAATGTAGATTGATATAGTATGTAGTTTTTAGTAGGGTGGTTCCTTTACCCTCTTCTTTTCTTCCTGTTTGGCAAAATAAACCACCTGATGTACTGTAGTAGATGATCTGTACTTTTTTTTAATATCCCACGCAAATGCTAGGCCTTTCAGTGAGGGTAGTATGTACCTTTGTATGAGCTTGGAGACAAGGTGTGTTCAACAGACTCTGTTGAGGCTATTAAAAAAAAAAAAAAAGGAAACTGACCAATAAAGGCGCTGCCCTGAATGTGTGGGAGGGGGATTGGCTGGGTTTGAAAATACTTACAAGTAACCTTTTTTCCCACAAATCCTTTTGTTCACTTCTTATTCCCCTCGTCATCACTTTTTTTTTTCTATCGTCATTTTTACATCGTCATTTACATTGCTTCCCCTTCCCCTCCTCCTCCTCCTTCTTGCCCTCCGAACGAACGAAGGAACGAAGGAACTCCCTCACCTCATCGCAGCACCTTGCTAATCTTTTAGCTTACCATGACCAACATTTTCTTTTCGACTTTAGATCTCGGTTACGACGATGACGACGACGATAACGAAGACGATGACGACGATGACGATGACGACTCGCCCACTGCTTTATATCACAAGATAAGGCTGTTTTAAAATTTTCAAATATGAAAATCAGGGGGAAACCATTGAATTTTTTTTCGTGCACTCACCTCATCCATAGTAGATTCCATCGCCATTGCACTACTAAAGTGCATTATCCTTTGGCCTGATCACTGTGTTCATCATATCTGATGCTTTTAAAATGGTTAGTCTGCTCTCTCGTCCTCCATCTCCCATCCTCCATTCCCAACGTTATTACACTACATTAGTTACCGCATGGCAGGTCACTCCTGCCCCTCCACTTAGACATATGGCTTAATTCTAGTCTCATTCACTCAATAAAATAAAGCATTTATACTCCGCTCGCATGAATTTCCTTTCATGTCGGGACTTCGAATCTCAGTAGTGATTTCTGTTGTGTGTGAGCGCTATAAGTACTGAGACAAATTGGTACTTTATTAGGTCGAGAGGGAAAACATCTTCTGATGTGAAACCCCACTCTCTGATAGGTAAGAACAGAGTATAACGTTGGCTGTGAAGTTAGACTTTCTTTCGGAACAGACTATGCTCAGTATCCCTATAGGGATTACCCATTTTTCCATTGATTGTCTCTCTTGGCACAATCCGATAATGACATCTATGACCAACTATTTACATAAATATCTATGGGATGCGACAATTTCCAACCCTTCATGATATACCATTGTGGTGAAAGAAATGGGAAGTGATTCTGCCCTCATGTCTGCTAACGTTATTACCCTTCATGTCTGCTATGACAAGAGTTCTTGGTATGGACTGAGTTTCACAGGAACCGTACAATGAAACGCCTTCCCTTGATGATTTTACATCCGCTTTGACTTGACTGGCGCAGGGTTCGAACCCTGCACCCTTTCACTCGCACACTGGACATACAGTACATTTATTGGCAGCACAACCCAGATTTTTCCCAAATTAGGGAAACAAACAGAGAAGACACCACAAAACGGGTCATAACTCAGCCGGCGGGACGCGAATCTGAGTTTGAATTTGCGGACTTTAAAACTGGGCTCCCTCCGGTCGTTTCAAGGGTAAAATGAGTGGTCTAGGTGCATTTCCGGGCGAGATATGTTGGATTGAAGTTTGGATAGATCTGTGGGGTCTGGAGCGATCTGTCGGGGTTTGAAGAAGATATGAGGGGTGAGGGTAGGCTCAGGGAGTGCATAAACTCCGCTCCTATAGTGGTAGGGTCAGGGAGTCCTAGGCTTATCACTGAACCAATGCACTTTGGCACTTGAGTTTTGGCATGTGTGTTGTACTCGGTCATTGGCTCGATTCTGCCCAGCATTAGATCTCACAATGTTGGACATTGAAGGCATTAAGGAGCATACGATTATTCCTCGGCTTAATTAAGCGGGGGGATTATTTTGCCAGGTTACTACTGAACATGTAATTGAAAAGTTGATCTGTCCGCTGAGGAAATGAGCTGACAGTGTACAGTATACCATCATTCTCCCGCCATTAGATCGTCAAAAGGATGGATGTGGGCCGAGATCTGAGAAATGATTTTTTTGAATTGCATTTTGCGTCGGGCCTTGAAATAA
>LT554417.1:340550-355973 GCA_900079185.1 Absidia glauca
CCATGTGTCCACCGCCACTGATACTTTTGATGCTGTTGGCCTGCTTCTCCCCTTCTCCATCCCTAAAGCTATTACACTACATTAGTCATTCCTTTGCTGGCTAGTCACCCCGCCCATTCACTTTGACATATAGCTTAATCATAGTCTCATATCAATCAATAAAGCCTACTTGAAACCATCTCATTGACTTTACTCTTTGGCATAAGTTTAGGTCATCCTAAAAGCTCTAGAAAAGTTTTTGTCTGGCAGCCACCAGCGGAGGTTTAAACTTCTAAAATTTCCCAGACTTTTCGATTCTACTTTTTGTATCATAAAGAGCTGCCCTCTTTCTCAAAACTGAGATGGACAACCCTCTTTCAAATTTCATATCGAGCAATATTAAGCCCATATATATCGAGCGATGTTAAGAAAAAGCTTTTTCTATGTTGTATGCATCCTTCAAGTCTATACAAAGCAACGAATCAATGACGGATTGGAGTGCCCCCTTCAAGGCAACAATTCATTCACGAAAACCCAACATCCTTGGCATCGAGCGATAGATAGGAAGCTAAACTTGCTTTCTGTGTAATTTGAAGTTAGGTTGCCTACTTCGTTCACAAGAAAATCAGTGCCTAAGAAGAAGGGGCGATTTTCATGAGGGAGGGTCTGTCGATTTTCGAAAAGCGGAGTTTGACAATTTTGGCTATTTTACAGACACTGACTACTCATGTCCATGGTTTTTCAGCATGAGGATAGTGATTGGGCATGTAGGCTTCATAAACCAAAGTGAATTCACAAAGTGAGCTTTATTGATCGATACACTGGCTACAGAGTAAAACTATGGCTAAGGTATAGGTCTAAAGGGGGTCCATGACAAGAAAGATCTAGTGTAATGACTTGTGGTATGAAGAAGAGGAGAGTTGACCAGTGGAGCAAAAAGTGTCGGTGGCAATGTATACTGAGAATAGACAAGGATATGTTGTTATTTAAAAGTGCATCCCCTAGACAAACTACTATAGAAAAGTGAGTACACCAAAAAAAATATGAGGGTTTTCCATACCTCATCAGTTAGAAGCTGGCTTTGAGCAATCCATACAAGTACAAATGGATCGGATTTCATGCTGTATTCATGTCTTTTCGTTATCCCTTGAGCCCAATCCCTAATCTAAGAGCATGTCCATCCAGTCCTAGTGCCAGGAAGCCTATATCCGTTGACATCCCATTCGATACCCTAAGAAAAAAAGTCGCAATGGTGCAAAAGGTAAACGACAGCCAAGGTTAGACAAAGATGGACAAGATAGTGAGAAGGAGAGTGTTACCCTGCGTTCGTTGTTTAATAAAGTTGTATAGAGGGCGAGTCGTTCGTGGTGCGGTGTCAATGTCGATGGAAAGAAAACAGTGATTGAAGAAGCAAAGAAGACGAATTTAAGTTTTTTATTGCCTGTGAACGCAGGTCTTTTACAAGACAGTCCGCTCCGGCTGAGTTCAAAAATGAGGGGAACTAAGAAGAGGCAAAGAAAAAGAAAATGTATTGACGGAAAAATGAATCTTTGAAGCAAAACCGGAGTTTGAATATTTGACTTATCGGTTTTCTTCAAGGCAAAGGTTGCAATTCAAACGTCGACACAAAGATCTGCGTGCCCCTAGCAATTCCCTTTCTGAGCCAATCACAGATCACGTCAAACTTCCATTCCTATTTTGATTTCCAGTGTCTCTGCGGGGCCCCATTTTCTGTGCGTTTGCCATGGGTACAAACCTTTATTTCTACCATAGGCAGGAATGGGTACATTGATGAAACCTGAGTAATCGTAACCCCTGACATTACAAACGAAAAGCCGTCTATCCAATCCTATCGAGGGGCTCCAACCCAAGAAAAGAGGACGAGCAGCACTATGGCGAACAAGCGGGGCTTGAACGCAACATGAACTGAATGTGATTCCACAGGTTCAATTTTACATTTCGGCTTTGATCATCGTTATAAGGGTGATTGGTTGGCATGGCACCCGTAGATCAAAAAGCTAATAATTCATCTTCACAAGCAGGCAAATGGGCAAAGTCACTTTCCCCCAACAAATGTCTTCGCCATTGCCAAATTGGGAACTCCGCTCTTGAATAGCGTGGATCAAAAATTTTAAACCTCGTTGTCCTTTTTTCTTCCTTTTTTCTTTTTCTCTCTTTTGAATATCCAACACAATCATCACTTTACACTCGTCATGTCCATCCCACCACCACCACGGGTCTCTTCGTACCAGAGGCTCAAGGAAAAGCTGGTGAGAAACCCCTCGGAAAGAGTGGAGCGTAAGGACTGGCCACGACCCGACACTCTACAGGCATTGATAAATCATGCAGTCAAAGGCGGCGCAAGTAAGTTGCACTCCCAAAAGTAGATGCTTTGTGACTCTAATACCTCTTTGCAGGAGCGTTTGTCCTGGCCTATGGTGTACGAGCCGGTGTCAACTTTTGTCTCTATCTTTTACGGGTGATGCGGAAAAGGTGAGAATAACGGGCTGTGGTGGAGGAGATCTAACGTTCAAATCGATCATTATTTATAGAGCTCCGTTATCGAACATACTGGCCGCCTCCTTCCAAAACCTTGATTCGCTCCGCTTTGGTGCCATGTTTGGCTCGTTTGCTTTCCTATGGAAGTTTGTCAACAATGGAATGCGTCTCTACAGAGGAAAAGACGATCGACTGAACGGTCTTGTAGGCGGTGCGGTGGCCGGCTTAAGCATTCTGTTTGAAAAAAAGGAGAGACGGGTGGATATCGCTCAACAGTTATTGGTCAGGTACAGAACCCTAAAAATGTCGGAGTTTAAAATGATTGAAAGAGTTACTCACCACTTTTTCCCCTCACCTGTCTCTCTCTTTCTCTTTCTTTTTTTAGAGCCCTTCAAGCAGTCTACAATGCCGGAAAAGCCAGAGACATCTTTTACTTCAAGAATGGGGATGCCTTGCTATTCGGTCTAACCTGTGCGCAGGTCATGTACTCATACACGGTAAGGCAATGGAGACATTAACACTGTTGATCAAGTATACTCACGTGTAAACTTTCTTCCCTAGATGCAACCAGCGACATTACCGCCTGACTTTTATTCCTTCATGATCAAGGCTGCTCGATGCCCGGAACCCGCTTTGAAGCTGAATGCCAAGAATGTACGAGGCTTACCCATCACACCTGAAGAGGTCCTGACCAGCATCCAGAAATTCCGACCTACCCCACGGGCTCTCGCTGTTGCCTCCACCGTTCCTCTCCACCCAACTGCTACACCATGGTAAGCCCTGAATTAAGCGAACACAAACATCATTAACTCTTTCTCTTATAGTGAAACCCTTCATCCTTGGATGGATAGCTGCAATGAAGTGGCGGTTGAACGGTTTACCAAGGTGTTCAAGAGCATGATGCCGGTGTATGGTACCCTCCACTTTGTACCCATGATTCTCTTACGACGAAAGCATTTACAAAAAGAGTAAGTGGCATGCTCCAACAATGCAACATGGATGCTGACTCGTTGCTTTTTAATGATTTAGTCCTACAAAGATGATCTCAAAGACCGCCTGGGCGACCCTCAAATCCGGTGCTTTCTTGGCCACGTTTGTCAGTCTCTACCAGTACCAAGTGTGTATGCATCGCAACCTGGTCGACATTGGATGGATCAAATTCAATCACAAGTACCTCTACTACATCTTTGGGTTTGTCTGCTCTTATGCCTCGATCTTTTTGGAAGACAAGCGACGACGAAGTGAACTGGCGCTCTATGTCCTTCCCAAGGCGATCCAAAGCTTCTATCAAATCCTGTATCAGAAGCATATGATGATCAAGATCAAGCACTTTGAAGTCATCATGACTAGTATGGCTATGGGTATCATCATGGTAAGCTACACAAGCAAACAGAAACCGGTACCTTTCTCTAACTTTTTTTCTATTGCTGTAGTCATTCTATCAAGAAGAAGCGGATGTCTTGTCCTCTTTTGTCAAAAAGATCATGTATCAATTCGTGCAGAAGAACTAGAATAACTTTGGATACCACCTACCACCCATTATGACTATCATTATGCGTCTATGTTTACTTAGCTAGTCTCTCCTTAACTAATAAAACACTATTCCCTCTTATGATTACTCGCCGTCTTTATCTCATGCTTTGTACAGTACAGTTCAGGTCTTGTCGGAGTTTCATTATTGTCGGTTTTTGCATGATTGCACCGTAGTCATCCTTGGCGTACACGAGAAGACTATTGAGGACTTCCACTAGGTCTACTACACCACTTGTCGATTATAGTGTTCTGTTAGACGATATTTACTATACCACACCGGTTCAAATCACCTCAACATCATGGTGCCTGTGCAAAACATGTCACTTTGCTAGTCAAATGCTATTCTACTCAAGCAAGTGAAGCTATTGAATGATGTAAACATGAAAGGATTCCACATCATGAGGCTTGCATCACGAACAAAAAAAAAAGATTTCGGTTGACGAAAGGAAAGGTTCAAAGTGGGATGCTAATAGTTTATGCTGAGCGGGAAAGCCTTGGCTGTCAGACTGGGCCCTAATCCAACGGTACAATTTGATTGGTCAGAATTCAAGTTTCGAATTGAGCGGGGTTTGCAAATGATAAAAAGGCTTCAGGATTCGTATTCTCTTCCTTTCTCTTTCTTTCTCTCTTGTCCTCATCGACTGTCTCAATAATGGAAGCCGAACGTATCCGTGAAGGTGTCAAGCTAATGCAAGATGGAGAAAAAGCGTAGGTATTCTTTATCTGGCTCGTAGTGGCAGAGATGTCTATCATGAACCATACTCAATTCGTTTTTTTTCTTGTCTACCAAACACAATGCTTAGCTCAACCAAAGGCCTGTTTCGAAAACCTGACTGGGATCTTGCCGCAAGTTGCTTCGAACGAGCAGGTATGACAACGAAATGAACGACTGGACGACTGGAAACTGATGACTCTTTGTTCTCTTTTTTAGCCACCTCATTCAAGATTGCGCGTTCCTATGACCAGGCTGTCCAGGCGTATACCAAAACCTCGGAAGCATACTTCAAAGCTGATGGGTAAGTGGAATAGTGATGGAGGCATTGGGCTGCAAGCGTACTTACTTGTCATTCTTTAGGATTCACTTGGCGGGTAAAGCGATGGAAAATGCTGGGTTCCTCCTGGCTCAAAACTTGAACCAACCTCAACGTGCAGCGGATGCTTACAAGCAAGCCAGCGACTTGTTCATGGCCGATGGGAAAATGGATCGTGCTGCCGAAGAACTGGAAAAAGCAGCAAGGTAATCACTTGACAGGCGATGATGAATTGCTTTGCTGACATGTTAGTTTGTTTATAGGGCAATGGAAAACATCGATGTCAATGCAGCCATTGAACTTTACAGCTCGGCGTGCTCTCTCTTTGAACAAGAAGATCGTGGTCGCTTTGCTCAAGAAATCTTCAAAAGAGCCATCTCTTTATCTGTCCGAAGTCGCAAGTAAGTGATTGACTGGCCGGTGGAAACAAAAGGGATGATCTAATGTATGCACCTTTTTAGATATGCCAAAGCTATTGAACTCATCCATCGCCAGTCGCTTGTATTGCAGAAACTGGCCAGCCGCTCGCACATGTACAAAGCCAATCTCAGTCTTTTGATTATCCTGTTTGCCTTGGGCGACGAGGTGGAAGCTGGAAAGCAATTCAACAACATGTGCGCAAAGTAAGTCCATATCAGAAAGAATACACCTTATCTATTGGGCAGATGGTATTAACGAAAGCGGTCATTTTTTTATAGTGATGCCGGGTTTGCTCAAAGCGAAGAAGCGGATATCGGACAAAGTTTACTCCAGGCGTATGATGAAGTGGATCAGGTCCTATTGGAAAAGACGGTACGACGACAACAAGTGACCTTTTTGGATAACGAGGTGGCCAAACTCTCTCGCACATTGACGGTTCCTGGGGAAAGTCTCTCCTTCCAACCGCCCACTTCTTCTTACCGGACGAACCAGCAAACTTATAAAAGCAGTGCCCCACCTCCATCATCATCCTCAGCTTATGGCGCTCCTCCCCCTACTAAGCATGACTTGTATGGCCGACCTCCATCAAACCAACAGCCAGCACCCTCATCTCCACCACCACCGCCTCAATATTCTGGCCCACAACACGGCTACCCAGCAGAGAAACAAGGCTATCCCGTAGAAAAGCAACAACAACCTGTCAGTGATGTGGATTTGGACGAAGAATTCGCTAGGTTGAATACGAACCCTTCATCACACCAACAGCCACCAAGACATGACCAAGGACCTCCTCCTCCTTTTCATCACCACGACGACGACGATGACGAAGATGATCTTCGATAAATGGTAGCTATAGCCGGTGCATCTAGTCTAGTTAGTATCTTCGTATCATAGACTTACTTTTTTTTGAATATCATTCTATACTATATAAACTATGCCCTTTATCTTTATCTACATGTCTTTGTTACTTTGTCTGATGGCCATGTTTAGGATCTTCTTTATGCGCCCATGGGGGAATCGGCCTTTCATTTCAAATCCCGCTCATTTGACATCTCCACTCATTTATCGGCAATCTTCCGCAATTGCTCTTGGAGAAGGTGCAGGATTGTTATACTCACAATAGTCCATGGAGAAAGAATCATCGTTGCACAATTGTACACATTCTGAATAGGCATGATGCGCTTCCTCCGAGTTGGCCGAGCACCAACCAGATCATGAACTTGGCCCCCTTCGAATTTCAACTCCGCCCGCTTTTCTGTCATCTTTTTCGAAAAATCTTTTTTTTTCTTTCTTGCACCTCTTCTTTCCACCCTTTTTACTTTATTTATTCTTACCGGACCCTGATCTACCTTCATACCCATGCCCAATACCGGTAAGTGCTAGACAATGCATAGTCCCTGGATGTAGGCATAGAGATGCAAAAGACGGTTGGTATAGGGTTTATGGGGGGACTACAGACTCAACAGTTGTACTCACCTCGTTTGTTTGTATCCTTGTGGTTCTTTAGATAAATGGGTGAACTATTTTGCTGCACAAAAGGCGTACTTGGAGCACAATCCCTGTCGAGCAGCACAGTGTCATACATCCTCACCCCATGCACCCACCATCATCTTCCATGGCACGAAAACCAGCAGACTCACCATTGGACGAGGCAACGGTAATGGAGTCCAAGTCGGTCGGCGCAATCCGAGAATGTCACGTCAGCACTTGATTATCGAACACAAACCACATACCGGCTTCACCCTCACTGTTAAATCACCGAATGGCGTCTTGGTCGATCATATCATGTTTATGGACGGGGAACATATTCCTTTGGTCAAGGGATCGTTGATTGAAGTCTTGGGAACTAGGCTCATCTTTGGTGGGGAAAAGCTACAACTGCAACATGATGGAGATGGACAAGGACAGCCGATGGATATGGATACACCTCTTTCCCCTGCCACCACAGACACCAATGCAACGAAGGCTATAGCGGAAGAGACGGACGGGCCGGTGAAAAAGACGACGCCGACGACGACGACAGCAGCAGCAACAGTGGCGGCATTAGATACCGACTTGTCAGCAACCATGGATACAGGGTCAGATACAACAAATCGCTCAAAAGTGACTACCACCCCATCTGATCCACTCTTGCCCGTGGCACCATCGAAACCATTGGATTTTTTGGATACCCTGATTCGGCTACTAGGTAAACGACACAGCAAAAGGAAAAGGAGAGAGGGGCACTCAACGCACTGCTTTCTTTTTTAGCCAATTCTAGAAAAACATCCATGACGGTTTCGGAGATCGGACGACAGCTGAAGCGGGAAAGGCAATCGCTTATGCATCTGATACACACGACAGCATGTATAGGATGTATCGAAAGGACAGGAAACACAGCAGACGGCACCCCCAAGGAACACCTTTACTATTACAAACCAGAACTGGACGCCAACGACGAACGGCGGCTTGCTCTCTCTCAATCAAGACGTGGGGCAAGGAAGTGTGCCTTGAAAGATACTCAATACTACTTTAGGGTAAGCTCGAATAGGTTCAATCGCTCCTTGCTCACTCTTGCTTGATGTTTGTATAGATACCACCCAAACTACCGAACCATCGAACCAAACCCGTCGATAGCAAACGAAAACTGCATCGGGATCCACAGCAATCGCGCCCGCCAAAGAAGATAAAACAATCGGTCAAGCGGGCAATATCATCCACACCGACATTGTCAACATCTACACCGCCGATCACAACGTCTTCACCACTGTCCTTGTCGTCTGACGATCTCTCTGACGACGGGTTTCTCTCAAGCGACGACGAATGCAGTGACAAGGAACTGACCGCTTTATTCCAAGATGTTTGATCCCCCGCACTACCTCAACCACCACTACATTAGATTCCCCTCTCTCTCTCTCTCTTCACACCTAGTTACTTTTTTGTCTTGTGCTTTGCATTTTGCTTTTTGATCAATAAAACCTTTTCTTCTTTTCTTCTTCAACTTGATGGAGTTTGAAATGTTGGATGTGGATTTGACATGTTAGGTGTGGGCTGTGAAACAGGACTCTTATGCTAGAAGCATCGAGAAAAGGATGGTTGCCATGGTAAACTTCATAGATTAGTCAACACACTGTACACAAACACCAATCAGTATGAGGGTAAGGCATGAATATGAAGGAAAGCAGGTGCAGGGATGAGTAAGGAAGTTTGACTAAGGTCTGAGCAATAAAGCGGAGAATGCTTGAAAATCCTGCGCTCGTTCACCAGCGGGGATTGAAAAATATTTGTCATGGCTGACATGGCTGACATGAGGGTGACAAATCTGGGTTTGAAACAATCCCCCCCCGCAACTATAAAAGACCCTTTTCATTTCTTCGGTCTTCTTTCTCTCTTTATCTTTTTTTACAGATAACCTCGTCTTACACTAAACAACAACCCACTCTTCTACTCTTACTACTTTTAACTACTATGACTTCCGTTGCAAGATCTATTGTGAAATCCGTTCTCTCTCGTGAACAGATGGATGGCGCTGGTGCAAGAGGTATGAATCTAACTGATCTTTTTAAACACCCACCTCAACTCACTTCCCTTTTCTAGTCTATCGCTCCATTGGTACTCAAGCGCTTCGTAACTTGGACCCTTTCTTAATGTTGGATGAATTCGATGTCCAGCCTCCTGCGGGTTGTAAGTATTAGTGTAAATGTGCATAACTCGACAAAGGCTAACCTATCCCTCTTCCGATCCCTCTTCCGATCCCTCTTCCCTTGCTTCATAGTCCCTGACCATGGTAAGTACTTCTTCTTTGAATGTGTCAAGTTATGATGATGCTAACCAACAACCCCTTCTTCCTATTTAGGCCATCGAGGACAGGAAACAGTAACTTATATGCTGGATGGTGAATTCCAGCACGAAGACTTCAAAGGCCATCGAGGTCTTCTTAAGCCCGGCTCACTCCAATGGATGGTAAGGAAGAGCAAAGATGTGTATTCAGATGGAGACTAACTCTTTGTGTGTAGACTGCTGGACGTGGTATTGTACATGCGGAACTCCCCGTCAGCGGACAAAAGAAACGGGCTCATGGCTTACAACTGTGGGTGAATCTGGCCAGCAAGGACAAGATGTGCGAACCCAGCTACCAAGAATTCCCTGCCGAAAAAGTGGTGCGTATCACCCCCAAACCTGGATTGGAGATCGGAGTTATCGCTGGTGAATCGTATGGCACGCAAAGCCCTGTCTTCACTCGCACACCCACCATGTTTATCGACGTCAAGATGAAGAAGGGACAATCCATGGACCAAACCATCCCCGAAGACTTCCGTGGCTTTATCTATACTTTGGCAGGCACAGCGGCTTTTGGTGAATCGAAGCACAAGGCCGATGCGCATCACACTCTCGTCCTCAGCGAACAAGGCACCACGATCCCCGTCGAATCCCTCTCCGACGACTGCCACTTTGTCATCATCGCCGGACGTCCCCACAACGAACCTATTGTCCAGTATGGTCCATTTGTCATGAACACCAAGGAAGAAATTTACCAGGCCTTTGCTGACTATGAACGAGGCGAAAATGGATTTGAAGGTGCTCGTGAATTTGTCTCGCAAATCAAAAAGGAGTGGGAAAAGAACTTTTAGATAGAATTAGTAATAGTGCTCTCGTTATGTTGAACTTGTATAGTCCTCTCTTGTAAATAAAAAAACGTCCGTACATGAACACTTTATGCTGGAAAAAGTGACCCCTGAGGAGAGGCTTATTCGACCATGCAAAAAGACTGATTTTACAATTCCGACTCCGACTCCGCCTTCGGATTTATAAAAAACATTTTTTTTCAAACCAGCCTCTCTTGTCTCCCCTTTCCTCTCTTCTTTCCACCTTCCGCCTTTTTTCCCCAAATAAACAAACCCCCCCCTTGTTTTCTATTTGCGACATTCACCTGGCCTCAATGACAACGACTCTTCAATCAAACGCATACTTGACGGTGGACTCTACCCCGGCGATCACAAAGTCCCACTCATTACCGTTCAAGAAGGATTCCCGCTCCTATGTCCACTTTGTTGCCGGAGGGTAAGATTATCCGACGATCTGGTCATCATTCATGTATGCTCATCGAAGACCTGTCTTTGTTTTTCTCTTCCTTTCCCTCTTTTTTGTTTAGTGTGGGCGGACTTGCCGGTGCCGTCTGTACGTCTCCTTTGGATGTAGTCAAGACTCGCTTGCAAGTAAGTGGGGGTGGTGATACAAGAACGGTCTTTTTTGACAGCGGACACTGATTCTTTCTTTTTTTTTTCTCTAGTCCACCTTTTACCAACAATTACCGAAATCCACAGCGACACGAACAAATCTGTTATGGGGCCATTTTGTGGAAACCGGACGATTATTGGTGCGTATCAAACAAGTGGAAGGACTCAGGGGATACTTCAAAGGTCTTGGGCCCAATTTGGTTGGTGTGATTCCTGCAAGGTAAGGAAGCGCATAAAGAGAGGCGGGCGGATGACTGATGTCTTTGTTTAATAGATCGATCAACTTTTATACCTACGGGAACGGGAAAAGGATATACACCGAGTTGAATCATGGAAAGGAAACACCAATGGTGCATTTGATATCAGCAGCAACAGCAGGATTGGTGACCTCCACGGCAACGAATCCTATCTGGGTGGTCAAGACCCGGCTACAGCTTCAAGGCAACACTCGGCGCTACAAGAACAGTCTGGATTGTGTTATGCATATATTACGGGAAGAAGGGACTCGTGGATTGTACAAAGGAATGAGCGCTTCTTATTTAGGTAAAAAAAAAAAAAAAAGTAGGCAAATGACAACTGAACTGGCGAGACTCATCCCTTTCTTCGCTGAACTCTTAGGTGTGGCAGAAGGCACGATCCAGTGGGTCACTTATGAACACTTGAAACGAAAATGGGCGACACCTAAAAACACATCTTCTGCAAATACGATCGGGGGCAAAAGTCCGCAAGGTAAAGGGTTGCCCACTATGATTGGAAAAGGGGAAAGCATACTAAAGACCTGTTTTTTGCATATTAGAATGGATGGGAAATCTGGGGGCAGCAGCGATCTCAAAGTTTGTAGCGGCATGTATCTCGTATCCTCACGAAGTGGTCCGAACTCGATTAAGACAGCCTGCCGAAAATGGGGTGCTAAAGTATACTGGGCTCTGGCAATGCTTCAAACTGGTGTGGAAAGAAGAAGGCATGGTGGCTCTCTATGGTGGTATGTCTGCTCATCTCATGCGTGTGGTACCGAATGCCGCAATCATGTTCTTCTGTTACGAAGCAATCGTCCATAACTACGCCAATGATAACTTTGCCAATGATAACTAGTTTAGACACCTGTTGTTGTTTATTCCCCCCCCCTCCCCTTTGTCATTCTTTAACACTACATCTTCTCTATATAGCCGCCCTCCATAGATATCTCTTTTTTACTACCACCCCTCCCCTTTATGTACACATTGTCATTCACCCTACTCCCCCCTAAAGCATTATTCAATAAACCCATTTGCCCTTAACTTACAGGGCCCACGTTACGGAGTTTGAAATTAAAATCATGCCGGTCATGCAAAACACACACAAAAAAGGTGCACCTACCTGCTTGATCCGTTTCGCTTTGGCTCCCGCATACAACATACATAATATAGTCTAGTATAAAAGAGAGGGGTAACAAGAAGATTGTATTTTTATTTGGTTGGAAGGTATATCGTACAAGCTATAAAAGTTCTATTGTAATGTGGAGGGGAAAGAGTTGACGGATCTGTGCCTGGAGAGTCGGGCATCAAACGGGGGGAAGGGCACTGAGGAAGTTGCTGAAGATGTCGCTAGCAGCCGGGTGCCCTGAGATACAAATGGATTCTGTCTGCTGTACTGGCTTTGGCTGCGTTTGAGAGGTTGGTTGTGTCTGTACCGAGGATGGGCTGGTTTGGTGGATTGTGGAGGGACAGGTGGGGCTGGTTGATTGTCTCCATTGGGCCGGTGATTGACGATACTGTTCCGCCCAAATTCGCATTTTTCTTCGTTTGCATTGTCATCAAATGGGTTCTCGATCGGGGGCTGTGTCGGAGGGCTGGCGTCATGAGGATCGGTCTCTTCGAACGGGTTGGTGGATTTCGGGGTTGCTGTAGATGAGGGCGTAAATGTCTGCGTTAACAAGAGAGACTTGGTTTGGTCCAAGGTGGGATGGGAAAGAGGGTGGCTCAGGGAAGTCGAGCCCAGAGAGGACCGAGTTGACATCATTGGCGTTGCTGTGATGCTGTTGTCAAGGACAGACGGAGGAGGCATGTCATGTGCCGCATAAGGGACTGATCGTGATCTTGCGTGACTATAGGCATTCCTACTTTGATGAGGTGCTGTCGTATGATGTGTATGCTGCTGGTGATGGAGCGGTGATGCTGTCAAAGCCGAGGATCGTACGCAATCAAGCATGTTTAGTGGGTTCGATAATTGCGGCACGTGCGACTGACCAGGTGATGTAAATGTGTTGACATTGTTGTAAGACAAAGGAGGCTGATGATGATAGGAGCTTGTGGCACTTGCAGCTGGCATTGATGATGACGCTGGCTCAATGGGTGGTACGAAGGTTGGCGTAGAAACTGGTGGAAAGGAGTGTTGCTGATGTGTCGTTGTCGTTGGCAACATAAAGACTGATATTTGTTGCTGTTGTCGGTTGGTCGTATCGAGAAGAGTGCCGCCAAAAAGTCCCACACCGGATACGACAAAAGGTTGGGCTTTCCAAAAGTCTTGGTCTGTGTTTACCCCATCCTTGAGTGACACGGCTCGGCGGTAGGTTTCTTGGCGAGGGGCAACCGCTTGAGCTATGAGGTACCAAGCAAAAAGGAATGAGTTAGCATGAGGTAGCCACACCTACACTCTGCCTATTACCGTTCTGCACATCCATGAGATCGCCTTTCCCAACAGCACCAAAAGGAGGGACCTGAACGAGAACTGAGTTAGTTGAGTTTCATTTTGTGTTCTAAAGTTATACCGTTTGCTGCTTGTATTGTCGAGCCAAACCACCTTTGAGCGAACCGCACTCTATACCTTCATCGATTGCCACGTCTTGTGCAAGATGGCTTCGTCCATTACTGCATGGTGTGTCACTAGTGTTCGTCGAGGGTGATTGTTCGGATAACGTCAAGATTGGTGGCAGCTTGTCGGTGGTGGTTTGTACACGTAAAGAGTTGCTATGTCGCTTGATAAACTGTTGGCTTCGTCTTTCTTCGCCTTTCTTGCTTTGTGACCGACTGAATGCAGCTCTAAACTTGTCCATGGTTCAAGCATAAATGTAAAAGGAAAGAAAGGAGAGCAAAATAGGCAGCCAAGCGACTAATTTATAGCGGCGGCTGAATCGCTTGGTGGGTGATTTGCAGCCCCATTGGATTTCGCACTCCGCTTCTGGCTACAAAGAACCTCCCTTGTCCGTCGTTTTCTTTTCTTCGCTTCTTCTTTGCTTCTTCATCACTTCTTCTTTTCTATCGACGTTGGCACCGTACTACAAATGACTCGCCTTCTATACAAAAACCTCGAACGACAAATGCAGGGTAACTCTCTACTTCTCATCATCTTGTCCATCTTTGGCTCACCATGACTAACATTTGCCTTTTGCATCAATGCTCCCTTTGTTCTTAGTAGATCGAATAAGATGTAGCGGATATTGACTCTCTGGTAACAGGACTGGATGGATATGTGGTTAGATTACAGATTGGAGGCAAGGGATTATGAAAAACATGTGGGAACCCTCATTTTTTTTTTCATAGGTGCACTGCCATTCCATTGTAGATTCTGTCGCCATTGGACAGCCAAACATCACTACTCATTTGCCTACTCCCCTTTTACCACTACCACTGACACTATTTACGTCGCTGGTAGGCTCTCTCTTCCATCATTCCCTAGGTCATGACGTTAGTTAGTCATTCCAAGTCCTGTACCTTTCTTTGCAGCCCCCCTCGTCCCCCATATAGCTTGAACATAATCTCATTCCGCCAATAAAACTTACTTCAAACCACCTCTATGACTACCATTTCGACCCTAGGGTCAAATTTGATCCGTTGACTCGAGTGGCCTCAACTATTGCTCTAACCTGACTTGAATTTTGTGTACAGCAAGGAATTCACTCTGTGTCAAGTGCATATATGAACTACTCTCACTTTTCAACTTTAATACTTCGCCATTTAAACTATATATACACAAGCACCATTCATATTTTTATTTCAAGTCCGACGCAAAATCCAATTCAAACGATCATTAGCCTACTGAATGACCTGTCCTGAAACTTTAGCGGTCTGCTCAGGAAAGCCGTACGAGCATGCCCGTCCAATTAGAATTGAGATTCAACCACTTTGAAATGTGGAGCTCTTGGCTCTACTCAAGCGGGGGAAAGGTGATGGTCTGTGATGGTGAACGGTCATTACCCTAGTGAATGACCTGCCTTGAAACTTTAACGGTCCGCTCAAAATGGCCGTGCGAGGATGCCCGTCCAATTAGAATTGAGATTCAACCAGTTTGAAATGTGGAGGTCATGGCTCTACTCAAGCGGGGGAAAGGTGATGGTCTGTGATGGTGAACGGTCATTAGCCGACTGAATGACCTGCCTTGAAACTTTAACGGTCTGCTTAGGAAAGCCGTACAAGCATGCCCGTCCAATTAGAATTGAGATTCAACCAGTCTGAAATGTGGAGCCCATGACTACACTCAAGCGGGGAAAAGGTGAGGGCCTGTGATGGTGAACGGTCATTAGCCTAGTGAATGACCTGACTTGAAACTTTAACGGTCTGCTTAGGAAAGCCGTACAAGCATACACATCCCATTAGAATTGAGATTCGACCGCTCTGAAATGTGGGGCCCATGGCTCTACTCAAGCGGGGGAAAGGTGATGACCTGTGATGAGGAACGGTCATTAACCCACTGAATGACCTGCCTCGAAACTTTAACGGCCTACTCACGAAGGCTGTACGAGGATGCACATCCCATTAGAAATGAGATTC
>LT554417.1:397560-415334 GCA_900079185.1 Absidia glauca
TTGTTGATTCATGATGTTTGTATAAAGAAGAATGAGAAGGGGAATCAAGGAAAGACTTGCGCTTTTATAGTTTTCGACTTGAAATGGGCATTTTATCCAGGAAAGTTATTTTTAACTTTTGCATGATCTCATTATGTTCAAACTCCGCACCTCCTGAGGGTTGACCAGCAAAGTTCTTGGCACAACAGCAATCCAAAATAACCATGCGCCTCCAGGTCCGAGTAGATCCATTTGCCAAGACGGAATAAAACATCTCCATTTGTATCATTAACCATACTAAGAAAAAGTGTGGCGTCCATAGGATAGCAATGTACCTTGGCGACGACCTACAACTCGACCCCTCTTCCCCTGTGTTTCAGCTGCCAGGGCAAAAAAAAAAGACGTTTAGCATGCATCATATGAGGGAATCACACGAATACAAGAGGACTATATACAAAAGTTATACAATGGCTTTTATTTGTCAAAGAGGGGTAGGGGGAATACTAATAGACTACAGAGAAGACCAATCACCAGTCCACCATCGGTTTGAATTGGCATGAGGCAGTATCATCCATGAGTAGATCAGTTTGTACTTGGGCAGCCCATGCGGCGGTCTTGATAAAGTCATCAGCTTGTGGGCCCACCAAGTAATCCATCCTCGTCAAGATCACCCAGTCCATCACCGGTCGTGCAAAAGCGGACTTCAAATACTGATCCTCGGATTCAAACAGGGGCTTTTTCGTAGCGTCAACAGGCGAGTGTCCGATGGTGGTGAAGGCAAAGCTATCAGCGACAGCATGGATCGTATGGATGGTGGTGGCAGGGTATTGCTTGACGTGGTGCAAAAGGCGAGAGGTAGGGGCGGACACAAACAAGTGGCACTGCTTCGAAGACAATGCGCAGAGTCTCTCCACATGATCCATCCAGCACTTGATTTCGTCATTGTCGTCGTTGTCAGGGAGTCGTAGGCCAATGCGGAACCATGAAGCAGCGACCGTGGCGTCGATTTGATTGCGAGGATCCATCCAGGACAGCGAGTCGCCTAGGCTGACAGATCCACCCATAAGTAAGCGATGTGGGGCAAGTTGGGAGGCGAGCCAGTCGGAAGGGTTGAAGAGGAGTCGATTCACCAGCCAAAACCATTGCGAGGCATCCGTCACTTCATTTAGGCGGTATTGGTCCCGTAACTGTTTCATCGAGGGCGAGGTCTGGAAGGTCGTCGAGATACTATCCAAGGGCCACTGCGTCGTCTGTAGAATCCTGACAGGTTGCTGTTTGTAGTGATCGACATAGTTGGTGGCTGGATCGAGGGTCATCGTTTGCATGGTCATGTTGCGCACCTTGTCGTTTTCGTTCTTCTTGTCCAGTTGATCAATGTAGTAGTATGCTTGGCTGGGTTGCAGGGCCATGTAACCAGGGACGGCTTCAAAATAGGATTGGAAGGGCGCCGGATCAGACATGTCCACCGTGAAAGCCGTGCCATCGACCAACATGCTAAAGTAATATCCATGAGCGATATCGAGTAGTCGTTTCCCCCATCCACCACACGGCATCAGTGTTGACTTGCAGCTGTACATTACAAGAAGAGGTGGTGTATCTACATCAGGAGTTCGATTAGCCACATAACCGATCCGAATATGGCCCAATGCTGAATACAAGAGCCGTCGTTTGCTTTCATCCTTCATCCTGCTGTATTCGTTAACTGAGTTTACATGTCGTTGATCTTGTTGTTGGTCTGCCAAAGTGGTGCCGTCCTTGGATGATGAAGACGATGGTGAGGGTAAGAGGGCGGAAAGGAAAAAGATCGCTGAGCAGAGGAAGACCGCTACATACAAACTTGACTTGTTTTTCAGTATCCGTAATAAAGTCATGAGCCGAGAGCGAAGGGAAAGAAAGTTGAAAGAATCCAATCTTGACTCCCTTGCCTATAGCCAGTAATTTCAACTTCCGCATACATTCAAACCCCGATATGTGTTTCGAAAAAAAGTCTTTTTATTTAAGGGAAGGGGGAAGGGGTAACAAGTGATGATTGATATGATGATGGTGTAACTGTCTTTTGAGATAGTAATAGTGTAAGTAGGGGGGTAAAAAAAAAAGTGATTAGAGGAGATCCTTCTCGATAAGGACGATGGTGATGATTGTAGAGGACGATTTTAAGAGCGGGACAGTCGTAAGCAAGGTCTAAAGGCAGCATTCTTCTATACAGCAGCAACAGGCCATTCCAAGGCAGCTAGATGAAACATGGTTGTGAGTTGCTTAAGGAAAGGATAGGTCATATTGCTTTACTTACAAGGAAGCGCAGCATCCGTCATCGTGTTGCTGTTGCGGTTGTTGTTGAATGATATACGTTTGAGGGGGAGGACTATTGTGCGTTCACATAAGATATATAAAGGAAGTGAATCACATGTGAGGGCTTGGAGGAGTTGATGAATAAACTTACGAAGGTTGATAGTATGCAGGCTGTTGATAGTACCCAGGCTGAGGTTGTTGTTGTTGAGGGTATCCAGACATGGGGGGCTGTTGATAGTATCCTCCATTGTTGGGTTGTTGATATGACATGGCTGCTTAAAGAGAAGAAAAGGGAAAAAAAGAGCAAAAGAGAAAGTTGTAAGACGGAGAAGTCCATTTATTATCCATTTCAAGGCAAATTTGATCTTTTTCGAACACCGCCACTAAATCATTTACCCATTGTTTCTTGGCAAGAAGTACTCTTGCAATTAAGGACTTGTATCCCCTCTATCTTGTATCACTCCAGTCATAAGGTGGCCCATAATCTTGGTGACTGATCTCTTAATATGTTGTCAAGTATGCACTATCAAGGCCAAACCAGCTCGAGAGAAGAAAAAGCCTCGTTTGAGTTAAGGTTCAAGCACTACAAAAACTTCATATAGTCGGAGGTTAAATATGTTTTTTTAAGATTGCGTGGTGTTTGGCTATTGCTTCGAAATAGGTTTGTGCAGACAGGTGGGAGTCGGGGGTTGAAACCACACAGCCCGCTTCTTCGTCAATTCTTTTCGTTGCTTGCCCTACTAGCCCATAGTACTTATGTAGCTTTATATTTCTCCCACTTCCTCAGTCATTCATCCTTTCTGTTCCCCTCTTTTTTATGTAGATTTTGTAGTCAATGCACAGCTAAACAACACTATTCGCTTGCCTACTCCCCTTTGCCTACTACCACTGGCACTCTTTGAGCCGCCGGTCAGCTCTCTCCTCCGACTTTTTCATGGTCATGACACTAGGCTAGTCATTCCAAGTCCTGTACATACCCTCGCCCCCCTTCATATAGCTTAAACATAGTCCCATTCCTTAATAAAACTTACTTGAAATCACCTCTATTACTACCGCCTCTATTACTGTGGCCAAACTTGAGCGAAGGAGCGGAGATTATACTGTTGCTGCTCAGGTTTGACTTGGATTTTGTGGACGATAAGAGTTTCACTTTGTGTCAAATGTATGAATGAGCGAATCTTGTTTTTCGACTTGACTACAAGCTTATGCAAAAGAACAAAGTCATGGAGTTGTGTTGGAGTAGATTTTTTATTGATCAAATGAGATTAAGCTGCATGTCCTAGTGGGTGGCAGTGAATACAGGGCTTGTCATGGAGTGACTAATCTAGTGTAATGAGCTAAGGAAAAGGGAGGAGGAAAGCAGACCAGGGTTATCCAAAGTATCAGTAGTAGTAGGCGTTGGGATGGGTCAAGAAATAGTGCACTTTATCGATACAATGGCTAGGTAATCTACTATGGATAGGATGAGTGGATGCAAAAAAAAATTTCAAGGGTTTCCCCATGTTTTTTACATTTAAAATTTTTTAAAAGGGCCTTTTTGGGCGACATGAAGCAGTGGTGAAGTCGCCATTAGCATCGTCGTCGTCCCTATTGTCGTCGTCATCGTTGTAGCCGATCTAGTGTCAAAAGAAAGAGGAACAATGCAAAAGGCAAAAAGTTAGTAATGGTAAGCAAAAGATGAACATGACGTGAGAGGGGGAGAGTTACCGTTCGTTCGTCCGTTCGTTCGTTTGTTCGTTCGTTTGTCGTCGCGGAGTAAAAAAGAAGGACAATGCGGTAAAAAAGTGATGACGAGGGGAAGAAGGAGCAAAACTAAAAAACAGACAAAAAAAAAGTTCTTGTAGCGAAATCGGGGTTTGAAACTTAGAGTGAGCTTCAATTTGCAGCAGATCCCTAACATATCAGAGTGAGCATGCTATTACATTCTAATGCTATGATGTTGACTTCCTTTTGAATAACAAGTAGGCTGGATCAGAGAAGATTGAATGTTGCCAAATGGCATGGCAGGAGTGTGGAATTTCTTCTTTGTTTATTTGCAATCCCCCTATTTTAAATGTGTATACTATACTTTTTTTTATTAGAAGCAGTGAGAGCGTAGACTACTAAATGCAATACTAGAAGACTACAACCTAACTACATGATTAAGCACCCACTGCGAGATTTCATCAGCTTGACAAACGATAGACCAGAAGTAGCAGGAGAGAACCTGTTTTGCAAACGATGGATAGCACAAGGATTACCATGCTGAGCCGCCTTCATATACCAAGCCTTTGCCACCTCGCGATCGGCCGGGCATCCAATCCCCACCTGAGTAAAGTACCCCATTGCATACTCCGCCTTGACGCATCCCCGCTCGGCCGCCCGTTTCGCCCACACATAAGCATCGTATTCAGACACCGTGAGCACCAAAGGTACGCCAACCAAATACCAAGACGCCAAAGCAAAACAGGCCTCTGCATGATTTGATTGAGCAGCCATTGTATAGTAATGGATAGCAAGGGCCAGATCCACCTCACACCCCAGCTGACCATGTTCGTAGCATTCACCAAGTCGATAAGCCGAAGGCGCATAGCCAAATTGATCCGCGGCCTGGATGTAAAGTTGAAGAGCGTATCCAAGATCCACTGCCACCAGCATCATCATCGACCGTCCACCACCACTCTCGTGCAAAAGACCAAGCTCGTGCACTGCATGCGGATAGTCCTTTGTAGCCACTTCCATACTTCGTTCAAGCCATTCGAGACCTTCTTCGGGATCGAGCGCCACGCCCAAGTCGCCATTCATCTTTGCCACACCAAGTCGAAACATGCCCCCAGGATGATAAAGTAGCGCCGACTTTGTGTAGTACTGTCCCGCTTTTTTGAGATCCTTGCTGCAGCCCATTCCGTCTTCGTAGCATTTGGCGACCCTGAAGTTGTAAAACGAAATGATTGGGCATTAGTCAACATGGAGGAGATGAGGAATAAAAAGAAGGGGAGGGACAAAGTCTGTCAATTCAGAAGATCGCAGGAGATGTTTCCAAGACAACATGAAGCAAATCCACAGAACAGGAATGAAAAAAGAAGAAAGAAAGAACTAGAAATCCACTTTTCCCCCTTGATAAGCTCGTCCTTTGCGGAGTTTCAAATTATTTCATCCTGCCGGCCCCCCTTTTTTCCCCCTCCTCTCGACGAATCAAAATCGCTCCAGCTCCTTACCTAAAACAGGCATCCTGATGATGCAGTTTGGCAGCCTGTAAAAAGTAAGGGAACGCCTTTGAGAGCTGTTGCTTCCCCTTTTTCATCAAACCCGACATGTACAAGATGCCAAGGTGGTAGTGAGGTGCAGGGTGACCTCGCGCGGCCAGTTGTTTGAGTAGTTTTTCTGCACGGTGGAGATACTGCATTCGGTTCCCGTCATTCTCCAACAGTGCTGCCCCAGCGTCGATTAAAAAGAGGGCAAAGTCGCAAATCATTTCTGGATGGTGGGTCTTTTTGCAGTTTTGCTGGTATAGGTCGATGGCGTCTGCATGGGATAACAACGAGGCTCGGTGGCCGGGCTGCAAATGGGAATGGTCGAGGTGGAGGACTGGTAGGCCCCCGTTACCACTCGAGGGGACAAGCGTAGAGGACGTCGTCGTCGTCATTGTCTCCGTGGTGGAAGTGGATAATGAGCGTGCCGGATGTTGTAGCATGCCTGATCTTGCCTCCATCATGCTCAAAGAAGGCTGTTTTAAAAAGGAATACGATTTGGGTGGCAGAGAAAGCGTTGCGGGTTTACTGCTCCCATCTTGCTTTGCAAGAGTGAATCTTTGAGAGTACACAGCTGGCAAAATGCTACTAAAAGCCATGGATCTTCTTCGCTGACTACCATCCATTGGCTGATGATTCACACTAGTGTAGGATGAGAGGGTATTCATATATGGTAATGTATCTTCAGGATGGGTGAAAAAAGAACAAGCAAGACTTTAGGAGAGAACAATAAGTCAAACAAAGAAATTGTGCCTCAAAATGAAAAAAGCCGAGTTGCATGAATGTCGGGGTTTGAAATGTTTGCGGCCACTTTTCTGTTCCTTACTCCTTTTGATTCTTCCAACTTTTTGCTGTAGGAGTCGTACTATTTGTTGAAGGCGCATGATGGTGTACTTCTCTCCCTATTATGTACGCATCCACCCACATCTTTCTCCTTGTTGACTGACTAGCGATCGTGAAATTGAAGTAACATTGTCAGCGATCGTCTTTAGTTTCGGAGGCACATTATAGTCGCTCTATGGGCGATCCTAAACAGGCAAATACCGAGACAAGTTGAGATTTTCCAGTCTCTTACCAACATCTACTCGCTTTTTACTTGACATACATTGGCAAAACGGGTACTTTTTCTCACTCGTTACACATTGTTAGCCAGAGTAGATGCTTTTTCGCTAGTTTATATGCTTCATCTCATAGGATAGACCCTGTTTCAAATGATATCAGCTGTAAGGTTTAGTATTTACTTGTGCATGGATGTTGTCTGTAGGAACTTGACGAGTCTGTCCTTCAAAGTAAGGTTCAAACTCCGTTATTCATGCAAAAAATGTCTAAACCCCGCCCTCCCTTGTCATATTGCCCTTGACCTATCAGTCAGTTATCATTCGTCTACTGTTTGCAACGATACAGGTTGTTGTTAGGTAAACACATGCCGAGTTTGTGGCTGGTTAAAAAACAATGAACAATGAAAAGGCCTTTCTCCTTCACAACTGTGGTGACAGGAGGCTTGCCACACCGTAGGATGCTTGATGGGGGCTCTCTGTTAGTGTTCATCAAACATGATTGGTAGTGACAATGTGATTCATCGTGAAATAGTAAACCTTCAGGGTTACAATGCATGCATATGTACATGATTATCGTTCTGAGGAACCTAATATAATAGGAGAGGGATAAGTGGCATGACTCTTGATCAAAGTCGCTAAACTGATGACTATCCGTCGGAGTGTGAAAAGAGTAGACAACGGGGCAACACACTGGAATGCATACACTTTTCGGATTGAGATAAAACAAAGAGGTTGATTTGCATTGATACAAAAGGTACTAACATATATAATTTATTTCATATGAAGACTAAACCACTAGACAATCAAAACCCAAACTATAGTTACAATCCCTCCATCTTGGTCAGTATCATGAATCGGACTTTCTTGATCGCACTACAAGGCAAAGAATGGAGATGAATCGAGGCAAGTAGAGGTGGAAGAAGAGTAGGATGCTTACCGTCGTTTCGAATAGGTATTTTAAGACCTTGCTTGGCAAATGCCTTTGATAAGTCCGTTGATTCTAACGTATGAGAAGAAGCAGAGTCAGTAAAAAGGGAATGAATGGAACAGTGACAGTATGACCGGGTTACCTGTCATACCAGGGAACTAATGCAGAAGAAAAGAAAACATTGGCATTGGCATTAGCATTAGTATGTCCATTCCCCCCGCCGTACTTACTTTTTTAGCAGAGTATACAGTGAATGCATCAGAGAAGACTTGGGCAATGATTCTTGATTTAGCATCCATTTGAAAGTCCGCACTATAAATAAAGAAAGGACCCTGTTAAGGCACTAGACCCACTGGTACCCTTCCACATCCACAAGCACCCTTTTGTACACCCTATGTAGACTATTATACCCTTACCTAACCAATTTCATCAGACTGAAGCGTAAAGTATAGCGGCCTTCGGTACGAATGCTTAGATCCGGAAAAGCAAAGTACAGACCTTGTTCGCCGTCAGGATTCTTCAGCAAACTGGGTGAGCTGACCAAGGAGCCCATCAAGACACGAGTACATTTGGGTGGATTTGAAATGATATTCCGTTCTTCAGTGCGATCAGCAGACCATAGGGTGACATGAAGGACGAAGAATGGTATTTGTAAGGTTCTATGATCAAAGTTAACAGAATCCCACCCAGTTAGTCAGTGTCAGGTTACACACATTGTTAATATACACATCCCTTACTCTTTTAGATGACACTTACTGTACATCCACTGGCTCCTCACCCCGTTGCCGGACGATAAGCTGTACGATGGGAGGCGGATCAATAGGCCTTCGATCCTTTTCACCAAACCCACACATTCTTGCATGCAATGGCTGTTGACAGACCACTAGTTCATATGTCCTGTGAGCGGAGAGATGTCCATACAAAAAACATGTCGACAGAGGCGGTAGGTTAGTAATCAAAATAATAATGTCAGTATCACTATCGCTTTCTTCGCTTCCTCTTTGGTTCGGTTACCTCATTTCACGTTCATCATATCCAATACGATCAATGGTCGCAGGTATCGTATTCATCAGTCTGGCTTGATCGTCTTCACTGGTAGGCGGTGGTTGCTGTGGATGGCCGGCCCTATGTGGTACATTGCTGCTGCCTAGTATCGCTCGTTCATCGGAGGCTGGAAGATGTGTGGCAGGTGATTGTGTATAATGAGAGGCGGTAGGTACAGAAGCATCAGCATGACTAGACTGGCCTTGTGGTCGTAGAGAAGTGGGTTGTATGGGCGATGCTGCTGGTGGTGGTGTCATGTGACGGCCATAGTCGTATCGTGGTATGGTATGTGGTCCGTTGTTATCCATGGTCGTGGTCGGAAGGGGTCAATTCAGGAGTGGAATAGAGGAAAGAAGAGGAAAACAAAGAAAACAAAGAAGTTTCATTGCTTGACTTGAAAAAGAGGCGGAGTTTAAAAGATCATTTCGTTGTCAAACCTACAAGACCACTTGTTCTCGGCATGATGCTGCTTTTATGTTTCGACCCCAACCAATCTATAAAGTACAAAACTGGTTTCTTTTTCTTGGGTCTACACAAAACAAGCTTGCTTTAATAAAAACCTTATCAACGAAAAGCCAAGACAAACGGACGGAGTGGTAAATACATGCACCCGAAAATAGTCGATCGGGTGTTTTAGCCTCTGTTATGACTAGAATGAGTTAAAATCGTAATTAGCAGCGGAGGTGATAGCATGTGAGAAAAGTTTACTTTGTATATAGTGTATCCATGTGGCGTACCTGTGTCTTTTCCCCAATGCTGCTGCATAACTCTTTTTTGCCTTTGTTAGCGCAACCCAAATTTCTGGGTCCAGCGTACTATGGCGGAGTTTGAAAATATCGAGGGACCAAGGAAGAAAAAAAATATTATGAGGATTGCGGTCTTCTTTCACTTTCACACCTACTTTCCCTTTTGGCATGACTTCCACCAACCCATACACATATGATAAAGATCAAAAAGTCTTGTGCTTTCATGGTCCACTCATTTATGAAGCCAAGGTAAGCGACTACAACGTTCAGAAAAAGATACTGACAATGGTACCTAGATCTTAGACAGAAGACAAGAAACAGACGAGCAAAACGCCTCATATCCTATCTATCATGTACATTACCAAGGTTGGAATAAAAAGTAAGTAGGCACATCTGTTCTCTGGAGCGCTAACTAGACTATGTTGCACTTTTTGCATAGATGGGATGAATGGCTAGACGGCACCCGGATACTGGTTTGGAACGAAGAAAACCTCGCCTTACAGAAACGAATCGAACAATTTTACTCCACCAAGAAAGGCCTGTTGAAAAAGAACGGATCGCCATCATCACTGGATCCAAATGCAAATAGGAAACGAACCCGGGAAGAACTGGAGAAGGTAAACACTGAAAAGAGGGGCAGGCTAATGCTCATAGTACTCACTATCTACCTTACAGGAAAAAGAGGAGTCTGACTTTTTGAACAAGCCTGAAATACAACTGGAGATCCCAGAACCCCTCAAGTGTCAACTGGTAGATGATTGGGAAAACATCACAAAGAACCAACAGGTAAGGCGACAACATAATTAACTGATGCATGCGTTTGTTTGACTCATTTTGCCTCTTTACCAGCTTGTACCACTACCACGGGAACCAACCATCACTCAAATTCTGGCGCAATACAAACAATACAAACTGGAGAAAAAGTCAGGAAAGACTTGGTAAGTGAAACGCTACTCTGGTCTGTAAATCTCACCTTCTCTCATCTGACACCTAGGAACCCCGACCTGATCGACGAAGTCAGCCAAGGGCTCTGTATGTACTTCAACAAAGCACTGGGCACAATGCTATTATACCAATTCGAACGACAACAGTATTCCGATCTACGACGAAAACATCACAACAAAGATATGACTGACATCTATGGCGTTGAACATCTCCTACGCCTTTACGGTAAGGTGTAACACAACACAGGAAGCTTGAACACTGACCTCCCTTTTGCCTGTTTAGTGCAACTCCCCACTCTGATTGCCCATACAGCGATGGATGAAACCACGATCTCTGTGCTGACCGACCACCTGGGCGACATTCTAAAGTATATCCACAAGATGCGAAAACAGCTGTTTGTCTCCGAGTACCAGAATGCTAGCCCCTCCTATGTATCCATCGTCAATGGCAATTGACAGATACCCCTTTTTATTTAGGCCATGTCAGATTCATAGCATAGAAATACACTTTACTTTTTGCATAACTTGCCAATAAAACCACGTGCCATATCTGTAAACATAATTCATGCATCTTATTTAGGTACGCTTTGTATACTAGATTGAAGTTTCCATAGTCAATTCTCTTTATTAAAGTTAAAACAGGTAGGGTGGGGGGATATCAGGCCGAAGCAACTACATGGTATCTACAACGACTAGGTATCTATCTAACGAGGGGTGGGGTGGAAGAGTCATTTCGAAGGTGTTGTTGTCTTGTTCCGTTTGTAATTAACTAAAGGGTCGAGATCACCAAAGACATTGTCGCTCTTGATAGTGGTCTGGCGGGGTTTGCTGGAGGTGGATGGTGGAGTCATATGGGGTTTGTCGTCAATCTCAGGAGTAAAACGCTGCGTTTCTACCCATTCCCTTGTCATCTTCGAGTGATGATTATCTAAAGAGGAAGAGAATGTTAAGAGATGGTGACTTTTTATTAGTGTTGACACTTACCATGGTCGACCGGGGCTGGCTTGGTCACCGGATGCTGCTGTTGTGAAGGGGTCGGAGATGACCAGCTGGGTGAAGATGGGGATGGTGTAATGGGTGATCTTGATTCTGATGCAAAGGACATCTGGCGGAGTATGGCGTAAGGATCTGCTGGTGGATCTTGTTTTTTGGCCTTCTCAAAGTGATTGGTGGACTGGGTAATCGAGTCGATGGCAGATCGCATCTGTTCGTGGCGAAGTTGTTCCTGGGCATGATGGGCACGTAGTGCAGAATACGGATCGGTGGACTGTAACTGGGCGGATCGACTGGGTGAATGACCTGCCCCAAAAATAAAAGTAAGTGATTGTCGAAGGAACCCCTGTACTTTAAGATTTATTGCTTACCTGAGTCCATGGAGCCGGGCTGAGAGATGCTTGTATATGACCTGTTGTGGGTATTGGTGCCATTGACCTTTTTGTCCTTTGGCGCAAATGGATCGGAAGAGGTAGGTGTGAGAGTGTAGGAATCACGAGTAGTGGTGGGTGCCATGGGCGTGGATTGGGTAGGAGAAGGACCAGATAGTGTCAATCCTGTCAGGTCCGCGAAAAATGAATCCATCCGGGAGGTTCGTTGCTGCTGTATGTTGTCATAAGATGATGTCGGAGCATGTGTAGCTGATGGTAACGGAGAAAGGTCTACAAGCAAAAGCGGACATTCGTGGGTTAGCATCGTCTATCATCAATTTCTATCATCAGGTTTACCATTGGATTGCTTGGAAGAGGACAAATTAGGTTGAGGCTGATGGGAAGTCTATAAATAAGTGAAGGGTGTATCCGTTTTTAGCCACTGTCGTCTGTCCGAGCATAGATGGGCTCCACTTACCATGACGAGAGGGGCGGTTTGGATTGTTGGCTGCTGGACGTTGTGTGTAAATGTCAGATCCAAAGGTTTTGGAATGTTTTTGAAGCGCTGGCCCTCCAAAGTGATACCACCGACAACCTTGTTTTCGATGGTTGCACGACGCCGTCTTGTCTGCTGCCTGGGCATACCATCCTATATACCGATCATGTTAGAGACTCTTCTTTGGTACCGTTTCTTCCCTCTTACCTCGGTAAATAGTTCGCTGATACGTTGCTTGACAGCTTGATCGTGGGATATGGCCAAGTCTCGATTAAGCCATTTTCGTTCATAGTACTTTTGTCGCATAAAAGCCCGCACCTCACCGTCCGATTCAGGTTCAGGAGTATCCGTCGTGTTGTATCCACAGCTTAGCCAGATCTTTGACGCTATGCCATTGCCACCCAGTTCCAAAGCAGCTATTTCAGGTCCAGTGAAGGTGCTTGCTGATATAGATTTGACACGGTGCCCTACTTCACGTCTATCCAATGACAATCCCTTCGTTAGTATACCAGTGTCTTATATGTTTCATCATTATGCTTACACTAGACCAGAACAACGAGTACAGACAAACGTTTGTAAGGTGGTGTTGACAAAAAATGGGCTCTATGATAGGTAGTTCAATAGATTAGTGCGAGTGATGGCAACCTCCATCCTTTTCCCTACCTTTGTTGGGCAATCAAAGCACTTCTTGTTTTCAGGTAAGCGGAGCAAATCTCGGAGTAACCTGCAAAAATAAAGCGTCAGGCTACATTATGAAGGAGCTCTATCGATAAAGAGACCCCAAGTCTTGTCCTTACCTAGCGTTTTGCTCTTCTTGCTTCTTCAAAAGTATCGATGATGTCATGGTAGTAAATCAGAGTTGGAAAAGTGGAAGAGAGACATTGAAGTAAGCAGAAAAAAGATTTCGAGTTGGGCTTTTCAAATTCAAATCCCGACCATGGTTACACGGGCACCCTCGCTCTGTAAGCGTGGCGTTGGTCACTGTCAAGGCTGCTGTGGCATGTTGATAGCGATCGAAAACCATGAACTATACAAACTATGCTACATATCCCTGTCAGTTGGGTTCACACTATCTGCCACTTTTAGATACAATGCAAAGGCAAGCGACATTTCTTGGGTAGCCCTATCAGTTCCGCCATTTCTGTCCAAGGCTATTACCTTTTGGATAGTGAAAGTGGATTGAGTGTATACAGTGAGATTTAATGTCGCTGAAAATCATCAAGCATGAGTCCATATCTTGCGCAGAGGAAAGAGCTTCCTGTTTGCCAGGCTTGAATTTGTCTAACAATGAGGAGTTGCGCTCTGTACTAGGCGCATGAATGACCAGAGCTCACTTTTTGACTTTACTGCTTTGAATTTCAAAGCCTATCTACACAGCCTCTATGTGTTCCCATCATCCACCAGTGGGGAAAACCGAGATCCTGAGTAGTTGAAAAAAAAGTGATGGAATGATTTTTCAAACGCCGCCTTTTGAAAAAGGGACGGACCATCCCCTAGGAAAAGATGCCACTTTTCTTGAGCATGAATTTTCTCATAAATAAGAAAAGCAACCCTACCTCAAAATTTACAGAAACAAAGCTGGGTTTCATATCTATCGAATGACATCAAGTATGTTGGTTTTTCATGAACGAATCGCTGTATCTTGGCATCTTAAAACGGTCGGTGTTTTGGGTCTTTGTGTAGGGCTGAAGGCTGCATACAGCATAGAAACAGTTTGTTCTAAAACCATTTGATATATATCGCTTGCATCATTACGCATGCGAAATTTCAATGTGGGTTATCCATCTCGGTTTCAAAAAAAAAAGTAACTGGCTACCAAAATGTCAAACGGGGAAACCGAAAAGTCTCAAAAGGGTCAGAAAGTTTTGAAACTCCGCTAGGCGCATAAGTACAAAGTTTTCTCTCAAACCTATTCCTTCCCTCCTTCTTTCATTCTTCATCACTTTTTTATTTTTCCATCGACATTCTCATGGCTTCGCGAACGACTCGCCTTTTATACGACGATCCTTATCAACGACGAACGAACGATTATTCTTCCCTTCTCCATGACTAACATTCTGTCGTTTGCATTATCACTCATTTGATCGACTAAGACGATCACGACGGCAATAGCTACGACGATGACGACGATGACGACTCGCCTACTGCTTTATATCACCCAATAAGGCTGTTTGAAAAATTTTAAAAGTGAAAAACAGAGGGAAACCCTTGAATTTTTTTTTTTGTCCATAGTAGATTCCCTAGCCATTGCTTTGCTGGAAGAGCCCTATCCTTCGGCCTAATCCCTGTGCCCATCATCACTGATACTTTTGATACCGTTGGCCTGCCTTCCCCTCCTCCAGTACCTAGACCATTACTCTCCATTAGTTACTCCATGACAAGTCCTACATTTGCCCTTTGCAGACATTTCACCCCTACACTTAGACATATAGCTTAATCATAGTGTCAATCATTCTTTCATTTAATAAAGCATACTTGATAAGAATAAGAATTGGTGGAAAATGTGGGTCTTTGTAGCCAGAAGCGGGGGTTGAATATTTGGCTGGCAAGGACGAATGAGGGGTACTTTTCTGGAGAGGCTGTTTTGATGCTCTACAAGAGTGAGTCTAGTAAGTACAATGTGATGGTATTTGATTGACGCTACAAGCTTTCAAACTAAGTGTACTTGGTATATTGGTATTTACAACTCCATATGCATAATGGCTAGACTCAGGGGCTTATTCTACCCGAACCACGCAGAGCACGTTCAAGCAATCTACGAGTAAATGGGATCATTACATGATAAAAGAGAAGAATAGAAAAGTAGGCTTTTATTTCATAAGGGCGCAAATTAGCATGGGGAGTGTATGACTATAGCTAAGTTGGGATGTATCATTCTCCATCAATGACCGGAAAGAAGTGGGGTGCGTTCGCCAATTCGTCGAGACCAGCGCCCAAATCGATGGTTCACACGTTCCAGCCAATTAGGAATCAGAGTGCGAGCCACAGCGCTGATCAAAATGCCAACCACAATCAAGGAAACAGTGTGGGTAGGTTCAGACGATCCAACGGAAGAGAATGCAAGGAGCCTATAAAGTGTGTTGGAAGACAAATATGGTAAGATCCTCAAATACAAAAGATGCGATCATGTCTTTGTCTCTATTGTCCCTTACCAAGCAGTGCTGGAAGCATAAACCCAATCTTTGCGATGAGAGTAGTCCACTAAATGGAGAGCAACGAAGCCAAGTCCAACCACAAGGGCGGTTTGAGCCTATTGAGGAGAGGTAAGCCCATGTGAGCAAGGATAAAAAGAGAATAGAGGCATTTGTACTTACTACGTCATTGTTCTTCGTCTGATCGATGGACTGGAATAGAGTGTGTAGGGTATCGGATAGGGTGATGGCAGTCAAGATGGAGAAAGGCGCATTCAAGAAGGCATGGTCGGTGGTATTTCGAGGGGGGTAGTTGCGGAGACGGTGGTATAAGAAGATCAAGGTGGCAAACTGCCAGAGAAGCCCAACGAAAGCGAACCAAGTCAAATGGAACACCTAAAAAAAAGGGAAAGTGGCGGATAAGTCAACGTGTCCAATTTTGCAATAACATTGTATAAAGCTTCCATCAAAAGCGCCTTCATACGTAATTGTTCTTCTTACCTGGAAGGTGGCAATGCCTGCGTTTAAAACAGCAATCAAAAGATACCAATAACCAATGCCGTCAAGAACATCTAAGGACAGTAATGATGAAAGAGTCAGTTAGTGAACGACAAATACTGGAGAATAAATCTTCGAAACATACCTTTCGGAGCACTGGGAAGCCATTGGTAGATAGTCATACCAATCAGCAAGAAGTGAAGTAAGGCCATCAAGAGATACACCCATCCGTATATTTCAAATTCGTTCTTCCAAGTCCTAACGAAAAGAGGTCAGTAAGCTGATTCGAAATGTAGATATCATATCTTACTTACAATGCAAATACACCATACTGAGAGTATCCAAGAAGCAGCAAAGTAGCGAGTGTATTGGCTAGTTTTATTTTGATATCAAGGTTCGCCATTGTTCAAAATAATAAAAAGTGGAAGAGGAAGGAAGAAAGCGAGGATGGGAAAAAAAAGGCTTCTTAACCCTTTCATTTTGAAACTCCGCCAAGCGCCCTCTCATTTGAGTGATCATCGCCCGCATACTTTGTAGCGTGTTTTTCTAAAGAGGACAGAACCGTAGTAAATGTCAATGATCCGTTTCTATAGATTCCTCCACCACTAAATGAAGTGGAAGATGTACTACGTCTGTCATAATAAAGATGCGTATAGGAGCAATTGTGAGCTTTGATAGCTCTGCTTTGGTAGAAAAGGCCTGGAATGGTTGTTACAAAAAGTCGTTCTGAGGATGATCATCTTGGGCTATTCGAAATCATCTACCAGGAGAAAAGCGAATGAGCCATGATTGAAAGGCACTCAAAATTAAAGAAGGTGGGAAACATGACCTGTCAAAACAACAGTCGGCCTGCAGCTGTCATGCCAGCGTTTGAAACTCCGGTCATGATCCGCACGAAAATAAGCTGTCTCATGTACTCTTTCACCTTTTCAAGTCTACCCACAACATATGATGCTCGCTTTATGTCCAGGTTGAGAAAAAAAAGTTGCCGGCATTTCAAAACTCCGATTTTGAAAAAAAGACAGACAGTCAAAAGGGGAATGCTACAGACAGAACCACCAGGACAAAACCAATCTGTGTATGCTGAATTTTGCCGACAATAAGGACTGATATGGCGGGGGACTCCCTGAAGATAAAACCGCCCCGCCAGGCACAGGAATGGTCTTACTCTTCTCATCGGTAATCGATAGGCAAAGCCCTCTCTTTTCCTGACATCAGGTCCAACCAAAAAACACATATAAACTGCGGCTCATCAGCTCGTATGGCGGGTAACGTGCGTGCGAACGTGGATCAAATACGACGCCAAGGCCGATGGAACAACACAACGATAAGCGGCGCTTATCTCACCAACCTTCCAAGAGAATTGGTGCCATCAATGGCAGGCTTCCCCACATATGGTCGATTCTTTTATCTTGTACGTGCCGCCCTTAACCCACCTACCAGCCTCTGCAAGAAGTTGTTCCCGGCGATCGGCGAATGACATGACCGACTGGCGGCGAAAGAACTCAGTCCTGGCGACCCTATTCAATCTACCGTTGCTGAAAATGCATTTGTACCGGTGATCATGACGTTCAGGAAGACTTTTATACAAGGCTTGGTGCTCTTGATGGAACTCCAACCCTGCTATCCCATTTGGCAAGATTCAACCTTCTCTGATCCAGCCCATTTGTCATTCAAAAGGTAAGTCCACATCATAGCATGAGAATGTAGTAGCATGCTCGCTCTGATATGTTAGGAATCTGGTGGAAATTGAAGCTCAGGAACACGATCCTGCCCACACACTCTTCCAACAATGTGTGCCTATGCACTCTAGATTTCAAACCCCGCTTGGGCTATAAGATTTTTTTTCTTGCCCGTCCTGTTATTTTGCTCCTTCTTCCCCTCGTCATTACTTTTTTGCCTCCATTGTCATTCTCTTTACTCCACGACGTCAAACGATAGAACGAACGAACGAACGAGCAAACGAACGAGCAAACGAACGAACGAACGGTAACTCTCCTCTTCTCACGTCATGTTCATCTTTTGCTTACCATTACTAACTTTTTGCCTTTTGCATCGTTCCTCTTT
>LT554417.1:432854-443372 GCA_900079185.1 Absidia glauca
AGTTCATCTTTTGCTTACCATTACTAACTTTTTGCCTTTTGCATCGTTCCTCTTTCTTTTGACACTAGATCGGCTACGACGATGACGACGGCAATAGGGACGACGACGATGTTAATGACGACTCCACCACTGCTTCATGTCGCCCAAAAAGGCACTTTTAAAAATTTTAAATGTAAAAAAACATGGGGAAACCCTCGCAATTTTATTTTAGGTGCACTCCCATTCCATTGTAGAATCTCGTAGTCCAAGTTACTAATAAAAGTGTACCGCTGACCCTTTAGTACCACTGCTCAACTCTTCCCTTCTTCCTTTCCACTAGTCATTACACTAGGTTAGTCATTCCATGGCAAGTCATGGAGATCCCTTCGCAGCCGTCCCGCCCACATAAAAATGTAGCTTAATCATAGTCTTATCCAATCAATAAAAACGTATTTCAAACCACTTCTATGACGTTACCGTTTTACATTAGCTCCAGTCATCTTGCAAACTCTGATATGCTGACTCTGCCAGCAGGCATCGGAGTTTGAACATGTTAGGATTTTAGAAACTTTTCGATTTCCAGCACCAATATTTAGTAACAAGTTGTCCTATTTCTCAAAACTGGGATGGACAACCCATCTTGAAATTTTGGATGGAGTATGTTGCTACATATATCTAATGAGTCATCTTAAGAAAGCCCGGTTTATATGCTGCATTCATCCGTTACGTCTATACAAAGACCCAAAACAGCGACGGGGTTGAGATGTCCAGAGACGCCGACTCAGGCAAGAAAAACCAACCTCATTATATCATTCGTTAGATAGAAAGCACACCTTTTTTCGTGTAAAATTTGAGATAGGGTTGTTCAATACGTTTACAAGAAAATTGTTGTGCAAGAAAAAGGGACATTTTTCATGGGGAATGGCCCGTCCTTTTTCGAAACGGCGGCGTTTGAAAAATCTCACCCAACAACTTTTTTTCATACCTGCTCAGACCCTTGTTTTCAACGACTGGAGGCTAGTGGAGATACAGGGTGCTTTGAAACAGTGAGTTTTGTTCATTCATACACTTGATACAGAAGCAAAAAGGTCCCACATCTTGGCATGAATCGGAGTTTGACATTGTGGGCGAGCAAATATCTTAACTTCAATGTCGATCAGGAACCGGAATTTTCTCACTCTCGTCCTGATGACAAAAATAAGGAACCAAAACTGGATCAGATCAAGCGAAGGTTTTTTTTTTACATCACTTTCGTAAGCCTTTGGTTCATAAAGCTTCTTTAGATTGTATTTGTGGTCAAGCGTACAACGTTGCACTACGGACTGTCATTGTCAAAACGCCGCCAGCCGAGGGGTGATTCGGTGATGATCCCGATGCACTGTACCACACACAAGTGATTTTTATTGAAAGAGAGGAATACACTGACTATAGAAAAGTCGGAATCGATCATGTTGTACTCCCTTCTTTTTTGCTATTGATAAGATCTGATTTCATGGAAGTAAGTGCAGTAGTCATTTTTCGGGCGGATGACAGAAATAGTGCAAACTTTATCAAAGAAGGTTAGTCTAGAATGACAAAGGGCACTCTTGCTTCCTTTATAAAACCAGGGCGTTTGTGGTCTGTTCAGCGTCGAGTGAGAGAGCTATTTTTATTTCGAACTCCGATAACTTTGGGTCATATCACAAATGAACGGAAGATGTTCATTTTTTCGGTTCTCTTTCATTTCTTTCTTACTTTTACTGTACTTCTGTAATGCTTGGGGCTTTATCACTCATCAAAAGTTCCAGTCACCTTCCATCACTGAAAACATTCTTGACGACCGTTACATTGTACAAGTTGGACATGCATCACATGTAGCGCCTTTTGTCGACACCCTGACACAGTCCTTCGCCCAACACATTCAAATCAAGCGCCGCTTTACTCATTCTCTCTTCAGTGGCGTCTCCTTTACATTGAATGCCTCCTCCCAGTACAATCAGGACCTGCACGCCTTATTTAACCACAACAATGTCACAGCAATCTATCCATGTCGACTTGCCTTTGCCCCTACCCTACACTCGGTGGATTCTAAAACTGCCTTTACCTCTATGCCCATAAATGCCTCTGATATCATATCACCCCATCGTCTGACTCAAGTGGATCGTGTGCACAAGGCATTGAACTATACGGGAAAAGGGGTGCTTATTGGGATAATCGATTCAGGTGTGGATTACTATCATCCTGCACTCGGTGGAGGATTCGGTGATGGATACAAGGTAAGCTGTGTGCCGACGAGAATCAACTATCTGACGAATCGATCTATTGCTCCTCTCAGGTTCGAATGGGCGCTGATCTGGTGGGTGATGAATTTAACAACGTTGGTACCAATCCTATCATCAAACCAGGACCTACACCCCTTGACACTTGTGGCCCTCACTCTGGTTCTGTCGGTAAGAACAAGGCAAAAAGATCAAGTATTCGGTAGGTTTAATACAATTTTATGTTCAGGTCATGGAACTCACGTTGCTGGCATTGTGGCGGGAAAGGCCGAGGTAAAAAGACTATGATTACAAGGCACTGACAACACTTACTCACTCGTTTCCTGCTACTATTTGCCGAGACAGAACTTCACTGGTGTTGCCCCTGACGCTACGCTTGGGGTATGGCGCATCTTTGGTTGTAGTGGTGGAACATCTGATGATATCATTGTGCAAGCACTTTTGGAAGCCGAAAAAGCAGGATGTGATATCATCAACCTCAGTATTGGTGACATGAACGGGTGGTCTGAAACCGTCACTTCTATAGTTGCCTCCAACATAGCTAAAAGAGGGATCCATGGTAAGATAATGATACTTGTACTTTTTTTTTTTATCTGTAACGGCGCTAATCCGTCTCGTCTTTTGCTCTAGTGATCAATTCATGCGGGAACAATGGTCTTAGCGGGGCGTTTACTATTGGATCTCCCTCGACTGGCACAGACGTCGTCTCGGTTGGCTCTTTCGACAATGAATATAACTTGGTTCCCCACTTTAGGGCAGTCGGCACCTCGGATAAAACTCGTAAGTGAATAAATTATTTGACATCCCTGCCCTGATCTAATGTTTATTCTACTCATAGCATATCACACGGCAACAGGCTTCGACGAGACTTTCCCGCCCGGTGATATTGTGCTTGGCGACAACGACGATGACGATGGTTGTGCTGTCTCTGCTCTTATAAAAGGAAATTATGCCTTGGTGAAAGAAGGATCCTGCCCTCTCAAGACAAAGGTCGGGAATATTGCCCAAGCTGGAGCTATTGGAATGGTGGTCTACAACGATGCGAAAGACTATGCCTATCGCCCCATCATCCACAATACGGCGATCCCTGTCCTCGGTGTTCCACGAATACATGGCCATAATCTAATGCATCAACTCGTCAGCAACAAAACAGCCTCGATTAAACTACGCTTTCTTGGACCGTTACCTTCCCTTATCACTTCTGCGAAAACGGTGTCGATCTTCTCAAGTGTTGGTGCTACCTTCGAATTGGATCTCCGCCCTCATCTTGCTGGTATTGGTGGTAGTGTGTACTCTTTATTACCTCGTAGTCTTGGCAGCTGGGGCTTCTTATCTGGCTCTTCGATGGCATCTCCTTATGTGGCTGGATCTGTAGCTCTTTACTTGAATTCTCTTGGAAACAAGACCTCAGTGAACCCCAAGGTTGTTTTGGAAAGGCTTCAAAACTATGCTTACAAGGCTCCTACACAAAATGGCAAGGACAATCTGGATTCACCTCTCCGACAAGGTGCTGGACTAGTGCAAGGTAAGCGGAAGAGATTAACAAGAATGAAGATGTCTATAATCGTACTGATTCTTCTTTTGTTCGGTTTAGTATACGATGCAATCACCCAAACCGTCCACGTTTCGCCTGGATATATAAGCTTCAACGACACCTCATCAACCCAATACAAGACTCATACCCTACATATCACCAACGACGGAGAAGAACATGTATCATACCACCTCTTCAACAATGTCAGCCTCGGCATTTTGCCCTACAACCTTGCGAAAAATGGATATGCATATTCAGAACCAATCAACTACACCATCGCACCTGCCAAACTCCGCTTCTCCAAAAAATTCATCAAGCTCAGTCCTGGGAAGTCTATAAAGATCAAGGTGACAGTCATACCTCCCGATACCGACCCAAAGCAACATGTCATGTACGGCGGCTATATACAACTCAAGTCTGGTAATCACTCTGGGACCCTTGATCTGTCGGTACCTTATTTTGGTGTATCAGGCAAGCAAAAGGATCTTCCCGTTTTGGACTCCAGCACACCCTTTATTCTGGATGGCGTTGACTCGACAATCATCTACGGCACCAACGATACACTAGTATTCAACCAGAGCAGCATCAACGATCAACCCGCACCACAACTCGCCATTCGATTCCTCACAGGGACTCGCCGGGTACTTTACGAACTAGTGGATATCATCAACAGGACAGTGATTGGATACGTCTTGCCGCCATCATCTTACCTACCACGCAATACGTTAGGAATAGGCACAAAAGTCTATATCCATCCACTACAAGGGGTTTATTATGCAACAACTAGAGCACCCTCGTCACCATCATCCTTTGACGACGACAACGACAACGACGATGACAACGATCATGCCCTTTTGATTCCTCCTGGTACTTATCGGATCCGAATCCGTGCACTCCATCTTTTCGGCAACCCAAACGACTCGAACGACTATGAATTGCGGGAAACCGGCAACATCCAGATTGTAGAATAGATTGTAGAATAGATTGTACAGTTTGTATCTTTTAGAAGAGTTTATATAGTGTAGTGTAACTATAAACCTCGCCCCACACCATTCACCTAATAAAATGTAAGTTTGGCCCACCATATGGTCGGCAGCTTCCACAAAAACCATTGCGTCGCATGCTGTACAATCAATAAACTTCACTTCGTCACTTCCCAAGGTTTGGACTTGGGCGCATTGGGCAATTCGCACACACTCTAGATTTTAAACCCCGATTTGGCAACTATATAAGAACTTTTTTCTGCCCATCCTTTATTTTGCTCCTCCCCTCGTCATTACTTTTTTTGCCTCCATTGTCATTCTCCTTTCTCCACGACGATAAACGAACGAACGAACGAACACACGAACGAACGAACGGTAACTCTCCCCTTCTCACGTCAAGTTCATCTTTTGCTTACCATTACTAACTTTTTGCCTTTTGCATCGCTCCTCTTTCTTTTGACACCAGATCGGCTACAACGATGACGACGACAATAGGGACGACGACGATGCTAATGACGACTCCACCACTGCTTCATGTCGCCCAAAAAGGCTCTTTTTAAAATTTTCAAATGTAAAAAACATGGGGAAACCCTTGAATTTTTTTTTCTTCTGCACTCATCTTGTCCAATGTAGATTCGCTAGCCATTGTACCGATAAAGTGCACTATCGCTTAACCCATTCCCAGCGCCTACTACTACTGATACTTTAGGATAACTCTGGCCTCCCTTTTCCTTAGCTCATTACACTAGATTAGTCACTCCATGACAAGCCCTGTATTCACTGTCATCCACTGGAACATGTAGCTTAAGCATATCATAGTCTAATTCAGTCAATAAAAAATCCACTTTAGCACATCTCCATGACATTATTCTTTTGCATAAGCTCCAGTGATCTTAGAGACTCTGGTATGTGGCGGTACAAAATCACCCGGTATGCCAAGCTCTGACCATTTTTTCATTGTCTACTCCGTCGATAAAAGGCGGAGTTTGAATTTTGACCTGGATGAAGCCGGGTTTACCTGGCCACGATTTTCACGTTGTTCGGACTCCGATTGAAACTCAATTTGGTGGAGCTATGTAGCTGAAATACTTTTCACGCAATTTAATTGCCGACCTTTTACGTATCAAAGATCAGAATCAACCATTGCGATTGCTGAACAATGAGGTACCGGATCTATCAATGTTGCCAATGCATGTCAGGTGTATGACTCTTTCTCTTCCCCTTTTTTGATACGGATCAGAATCAACCCTTGCGATTGTTGAACAATGAGGTACCGGATCTATCAATGATGCTAATGCATGTCAGGTGGACGGTGGGTCTCTTTTCCATCCCCTTTGCAGTCCGTGAAATTATGAAGTAACACACGTCCTTCTTTTTCTCCTGCCTTATTCTTTTTCTCGCTTTCCTGTCTGCACTATTCATTATGTCGTATTTGTGGTATGACAAGACCCAAGAGACTGATCATGCAGATGATGCATATTTAATCATGTTTATTCAAACCCCGCCTTCTCCGCGATTACCCCTTTTATATACTGATTGTCTTTCTTTATGCCATCAGACAATGAAAATGTATTCTGTGATTATCTATTAGCATCCCCTTAACAATCCAATGGATACGAACACCAGATAAAAGAAAGCTATATAAACCCACATACTTTGAATGAAATAAAGAGCATAACCTTTTGTATCAAGCACGCCGAACTGCAAGGAAAACTGCTGGTTGTCTCGGTGGATGAGGCGTATACGTCAAAGGTAATGAACAAGTAAAAGTAGGACACATAGGTTTCGACACCTTGACATTATTATCTATGATTAGGTGTGCTCTCGCTGCCAAGTGAAGGAAATGGAAAACATGGAAATAGGCGCCGACTCACGATTACACTCGGTATTGACCTGCAAGGGTTGTAATACCGTCTGAAATCGGGATGTCAATGTCGCCAACAACATTTTTTCCCTCGCTGCCCGAGCCATCGATGGTTTGCCCCGCCCCGCTATCTTCTGCCGCCCTCCCACTACTTCTGTTGCTGCTACAACTACAGCTACTACTACTACTACTCTTACGATGTGATAAAACACATCAACTTTACAGGTAAGGAGTTTTAAAAGACATGTTAATCTGGCGCTAACTAAAATTTCACCAACAATTCAAACCCCGCCGTGAAAATCGTGAAAGGTTAAAACCTGTACCTGGATGATAGATATGCACTTTATTGTGGTGCCTGTGAAATTTGACGGTGGGTTGTCTATAATGTCGATTCTGAGAAATAAGTAACTAAACTGACCGAAAAGAGATTCTTGCAGCCAGAGGCGGAGTTGGAATGTTTGACTGGCAGAGATAATCAGGGGGAATTTTTTGAACATCTCCATGACCTTTTCATGAGCTCCAACTGCCTTGGAAACCTGGATATATATACCGCTACGGATCACCCTGTATGTCAAGTCCTAGCAAAAAAAAAAAAATAACCTAAAGGGACTTTTTATGACCAATGTACAAATTTCAAAGAAAGCAGAGTTCACTGTACTGTGCAGATAAGACATGACGACACCCACTACTTTTATTTCAGAGCACTGGCAACAACCGATCTTATGTACAATATGCTATTTACACTACAATTCTACCAAAGGAGGAGAGGGGGAGAGGGACTAACCTAAAGCTTCCATGATCTTGATCTTTTGGCTAGTAGATAAGCTAGTGGGGAGGACGACATTGTACGTAACAAACAGATCACCTCTGCGGCCAGTTTCTGGATTTGGCATGCCACGACGGTTCAATCGCACCTTTTGTCCTGGTTGGATGACGGCATCCGAAGTCAAGGGCACCTTTGTATCGTCCAACGCCACGATTTCCTTTGTAAACCCAATTAGTGCATCGGAGAGTTCCAGCTTCACCGTGATATGCAGATCATCGCCTTCCCGAGTATAGACATCATGGGGCTTTTCCTCCAGGACGCATTCGATATCTTGCCGCACGCCGTTCGCCATAATGTCGCCTTCGTTGGGGATGACGATCTCCGTGCCGGCGCCACACCCTGGTTTGATCACCACATCGACAATCTTCTCCGTGTCCATCCCTTGGAGTCCCTGCCTTTTCACCTTGAGTCGTTTTGTAGCGCCCGTGTATAGATCCTCTAGAGAGACAGCAAGCTTCCTTTTGACGGATTTTGGTATGTTAAAGGAAGGAGGCGGTCGGGGGTTGGTATTCGGGGGTGGGGGTGGATGCATGTGGTCGTAGTTGTAGCTGCCGTTGCTGGAGTTGGTATCGTTCCGGTGGTTTGCTGGTTCAAAGTAGGTTCGATATGTTGGCCTCTTAGTAAAGGGACGTCGTTCAAACCTCGATGAGCCGTGGGGGGTGTCAGAGTAAGAGGCGTTGTTAGAATATTGTTGAAAGTCATAAAAGGCGCTTCGTCCTGAAGTATAGTCGGAGTAACGAGAGCTGCCGTTGCTGCTGTTGTTGGTGGTATTGGTGCTTCGTAGAGTGCTATCGTAGGTGGATTTCTTGGCTGGATTGCTTAACACTTCGAAAGCGGCTGCAATGGCTTGGAATCGTCCGTTGGCTTCTTGAATGTTGTCTGCATTGCGATCAGGGTGCCACTTCCTTGCTACATTTCAAACCATCAAGAAGAACACGAATTAGTATCCATGATGAGAGTTTCACTAGCTTTCATTAGCCCTGAGTTTACCTTACCTTGCACTTTGTAGGCCCTTCTTATTTCATTGAAATCAGCCGTCTGTGATATACCAAGGACACTATAGTGATCCTCCGTCATTAAATCGAGGAGTGGAGAGGTGAAGAAAGAAAGGAGAAAAATGTAACAGCCGCTCCGATATATAAATTGCGCTGTGTAAAACACAAGCCACTCCGACAGATTTCTACAAATATAGTAAGCTCTCCCGCAATCCTTTTCTTTGCTTTTTCTTGGCTTCTTTATCTCTTTTTTCTTTCCATCAGCACCCCAACGACTCAACCTCTATAAAACGACCTTTATCGACGAACGCATGGTAAGTCTTTCCTTTTCACCATCCTGTTCATCTTTTCCTTACTTTGACTAACATTAGCCTTTTGCCTCATCCTCTTTTTTCGACAATAGATTGGCTACGACACTGACGACGACGATAACGACGACGACGATGCTAATGACGACTCCACCACAGCTTTATGTCGCCCATAAAGGCCGTTTTTAAATTTTTCAATTGTGAAAAACATGGCCAAACCCTCGCAATTTTTTTTTCTTGCACCCACTTTTTCCATAGTAGATTCTCCTCCAATGCACTATTGAAAAGCAACCATCCTTTGCCCACTGCCACTAATACTTCTGGAAAAGCTGGCCAGCTCTACCCTCCTCCATTCCATTAGCCGTTACACTAGATTAGTTATACCGACAAGTCTGTACGTACCTATCCTCCCCCCTATTTGGACATATAGCTTAACTATAGTCTCAGTCAATTAATAAAGCCCATTTGAAACCTTCCACATAAATATAGCACCACCAACTTTACTCATAGGGCCTATCTTTAGCGAAAGAACGAAGATTCCACTGCCGTTCATGCGATTAGTCAGAGTACCAATGGCAACTCTCCTAGACATCACACCTTAAGTATAAGAATGCGTCCCATTCCCTAAAAAGTTTTCGAATTTAATGGCGGACCCTCATGATCTAAGGAACCAGAATGCATACATGACAGCTGGCCGATTAGTCGTGTGTCTAGCCTGAGAAACACACACAAACCCGGTTCTTTTGCTCGAGTTTGATTCTAAGAATGGAGACGGAAGCGTTTAGTTATGGAGATAGTTGCAAGTAAGCTTTATTGGTTAAATGAGACTAGGGCTAAGCTATAAATCGAAGTGGGCTGGATGCAGAAGCACGTCCTGTACAGGGCGTGCCGTGGAAAGAATGACTAATCTAGTGCAATGACCAAGATAATGAAGGAGGGGGAGAGATCACCAGGGGGTTCCAGAAGTATCAGTGGTAGTGGGAAAAGAAGAGTAGTGATGATTGACAGCGCAATGACTACAGAATCTACAATCGAATGGGAGTGCACCTAATCACATGTCCATCCATTCCTGCTGCCAGAGAGCCTATATCCGATGTCATCCCCAACCGATCTCTTGAGGAAAAAAGCAGCAAAGATGCAAAAAGCAAATGTTAGTCATGGTAAGACGCAGATGGACAAGCTTGTGAGAAGGAGAAAGTTACCATGCGTTCGTCGTTCAAGGTCGTTGTATATAGGGCGAGTCGTTCGTAATGCGGTGCTAATGTCGATGGAAAGAAAAAAAGTGATGAAGAAGTAAAGAAGAGGCAATGAAAAGTATTGGCAGAAATTTTTGACCCCTATAGATTTATTTCAAAGTCCGCCAATTTTGCTTTCTATCCGAGCTGAAAATCATTACCTCTCTTGTTTTTTGCACCCAGTGCTTGAACCAAATCAAGTAGCGAGCCCGTATGTACTTGTATCTCAACATGTATAGTCTTTCTCTTCACAAACACCGCCGTTTATGTGTATCGAGGCTAAAAAGACGTTGGCCCACACATAGTTAACCCTTCTATACATTCACTTTTTGGTAGTTCATAAATGTTGTGTAGAGATGCCATAAGTTTATTTATAAAGTGCTATTACTAGCAATAAAGTCCTAGTTCTTGAGAGAAGCAAAGTAACCAGAGAGGTTAGGGCGCTGGTTGACGGCTTGGATGAACTTGGCAATGTGGGGGTAATCCTGCAAATGTACAAAAAAGGGGCGGGGTTTCAATAACTTTTTTTTTTTTTT
>LT554417.1:457924-473710 GCA_900079185.1 Absidia glauca
TGCAAAATTCAGCATACACAGATTGGTTCTGTCTTGGTGGTTCTGTCTGTAGCATCCCCCCTTTTCATAGGGGATGGTCCATCCTTTTTTCAAAATGCGGGGTTTGAAAAAGTGTGGATTTTTACAAATCGGTCTGTTTCCAACTCTTACTTTTTAGCAAAGGACTACCCTAGTTCTCGAACCCGAGATGAATAATCTACCGTCAAATTCCACATGGAGCATGATATATTCCATATCTATTGAATCATGCCAAAAACGAATCATTCCTATGCCGTATGGCTCCGTTAATGCTACACAATTGCCTGAAATAGCGACCGTTTTGAGATGCTCAGAGACGGCGTTTCGTTCAAGTAGAACCAACATACGTAAAATCATTCGATAGGCAGGACGCACACCTAACCTTATGTAAAATTTGACATAGCCTTGTCCATTCCATTTACAAAAAAATGTATGCTCAAGAAAAGTGGGACTTTTTCATGGGGGGATGGTCCGTCCTTTTTTCAAAAGCGGGGTTTGGAAAATTATCCACAATTTTTTTTTTTCAAGCTCTTTGTTTTCTCAACCGTAGGATACCAGAGACACATAGTAGTTGTGTAGGTAGACTTCAAAAGGCCGATGTGTACATATGGTTCTGCGCAACCTTCTTCAAGTCGGGCTCCATGGCGGGGTATGAATTACCATTTTTTTCGAAATCTGTGGACTCGTTATGCAGATATGCAATCCCGACGCCGTCGTTGCTTTTTCTTTTTTGCTTTCAGGAGAAACCCATAAAGAGGAGCACTTCCACGGTTTAGACCGGCATATGCTTCTTCTTGATGCCTAGTGAACAAAGAAGGGAGCGGAGGGCCTAGATTTGTAAAGATCGTTCTGCAAATGCATGTTTTACCTGGATACAAGCTCTACTCGGGTTTGTAACAATGAAGCACCAGCTAGACATGTAAAGGCAAGATGACGAAGTAGATTCAATTCGCCTTGTGCATGATTGCAAGTATGACATAGGGCCCTTTCATGATAAAGCTGCTTTGTCTTCCCATACAGGGATAGTTCCAAGCTCAGTCTACCTTAAAATTTCAGCCCCGCAAGGTTTAGGTCTGAAATTGAATCACACGCTTTCCCGTTTTTCTCAGCCAATGATATCATCCGGAAGGCTGCCACCAACCGTGTGAAATGCGGAGTTTGAAATCCGGTTTTTTTAAATACAAAAGGACCCTCTTCCTCTCTTTTCCTTTTCTTTCTTCTTTTTCTTTTTCTTTACCAAAAGTTATTAAAAACTCTTTATTACATCATGTCTACCTTATCAAGCAAGCAAGTCGTCACTTTGGAAGAAACCTACGGTGCTCACAAGTAAGTCATGACCCACGATGGTGACAGACCATTGCTATCGAAGCGCGCAGCTTGACTAATGCTGGACCTTTCATTGTAGCTACCATCCTTTGCCCATTGTATTCGCCAAGGCGCAAGGTATTTGGGTGTGGGATCCTGAAGGCAAGAAATACATGGACTTTTTGTCTGCCTACAGCGCTGTCAACCAAGGCCATTGTCATCCAAAGATCGTCAAGGCGCTGTGTGACCAGGCGCAACAGCTGACTCTCTCGTCTCGTGCATTCTACAACGATGTGTTTGGCTCGTTTGCCAAGTACCTCTCCGACTACTTTGGCTACGACATGGTGTTGCCTATGAACACTGGTGCTGAAGCGGTGGAAACGGCGATCAAATTGGCTCGTAAATGGGGTTATCAAAAGAAGGGCATTCCTGAAAACCAAGCTATTGTGTTGAGCTGCGAAAACAACTTCCATGGTCGTACTACGGGTGTCATCTCCATGTCTACTGATCCTGACTCTTATGCTGGCTTTGGTCCTTTCCTGCCTTTGGTCGGCCCTGTGTGCCCTACTACTGGCATCACCATCCGTTACAACAATGTCGAAGATTTGGAAAAGGTGTTGGAAGCTAACAAGGGCAAGGTTGCTGGTTTCTTGGTTGAACCTATTCAAGGAGAAGCTGGGTAAGTAAAAGTAGTCTAGACTGAAAAAGGGATTGTGATTCAGGGGGCATAGAATGATCCGTCTAATCTTCTTTTTGTTTATTCTTTTGTCATCCTTGATGATCATGATGGTGATCCTTATATAGTATCATGGTGCCCGATGAAGGCTATCTGAAAAAGTGTTATGATCTCTGCAAGAAACATGATGTCCTCTTCATTGCCGACGAAATCCAAACTGGTTTAGCTCGTACTGGCAAGATGCTGTGCTCGGATCACGATGCTATTCGACCTGATGTGGTTCTCCTGGGCAAGGCTTTATCAGGTGGTGTCTATCCTGTCTCTGCTGTGTTGGCCGACCGTGATGTCATGCTTTGTATCAAGCCTGGAGAACATGGCTCTACCTATGGTGGTAACCCTCTTGGCTGTGCCGTCTCCATTGCTGCTTTGGAAGTCATCAAGGATGAAAACCTCGTGGAAAACAGCGATCGTCTTGGTGAAAAGTTCCGAACTGCTCTTCGAAACTTGAACAGCCCTCTCATTGAAACAGGTAAGTGGACCACCAAGGGTTACTTGAAGTCGCTAATCGATTCTGCCTTTTGTTTGTATAGTACGTGGTCGTGGTCTCCTCAATGCCATTGTCATGGATGAATCCAAGACCGAACGCAGCGCCTGGGAGCTTTGCTTGTTACTCAAATCTAAAGGTCTTTTGGCTAAACCAACCCATGTGAACATCATCCGCCTCGCCCCTCCTTTGTGCATCACCGAAGAACAACTGATGGAAGGTGTCAACATCATTGGTGAATCCCTCAAGGAAATCGTCAACATGAAGAAAGAAGATGTCCCCAATGATCTTGGCCACTGATCTCCCTCTTAGTTCCACCCCTTTTCCTTTTTTATTCCCCCCCCCCTCCCACTTCATTACTGATATATAGCACTTTGAGATAGATCCCTTTACATATACTACGCTTACATAGTTGATTGATTCCCTTTGTAGCTTGCACATAATGAACGCCTTAAATTACACTAGAGAATAAATCGTCAGATGAACTCACATTGTAACTTTTTTCTAATTATGGATTGGAAAACCTCTTTGTAACTATGATATCATTGGAGATGGATTAGAGATAAGGTTAGACGGGACCACGAGCATTCCCTGTTTTCGCACGATGATTCATTATAGCAGCCAATCATATCCATCCCGCGCCATACCCCTCTGCATTACTGATTCCTAACCACAAATGCGACCCACCCCTTCCACAAACATACAATCAACACCCTATACGTATACACTAATCCATGTTTATTATCATCATTCAACATCGTTCAAAGATTTTATACAGTTCAGATAGACTAGCTAGTTCGGTAATGACAGAAGATCCATCCCGGACCATTGCTTTTGGTGCCACAAAGTGATTCTTCAACCCTGGGAAAAGTAGGTGCTGGACTTGCCACAGGTAGCGATCGTGCCGTTTCTTGTATTCGTCTTCGTTGTTGGGTAGAGGCATGGGTGGTTCAGCGCAGTAAAAGATGGAGAGTTCCCGGGATAAAGTATCCAAGCAGCCTTGTTCATCTTCCCAGTCCACCTATACACAAGCAATCCCGTTAGTCCTCCTTTCACTGAAGTACGGATAGCTATAGACTTTACCTCTGTACCTAGGCGTAGTAGAAACATGGGCAGCTTGTCCAGAGTCGGTATATAGCCACGTAGTAGAATCGGTAGAGTCGTCATTTGTCCATCCTCTGTTACTGTCAGAGAGTAGTAGTCTTTCAGCATGGGTGCGAATTCGATCAACTTGCTGACAATCGTCTGCATGAATGAAAAAAAAACAGGGGGTGAGAACTTTGCGTTAATGCCTATCCCTAATCATCCGTTTGCACTTACCTCTGCCACTTGATCTTTTGACTGTAATTGTGAAGGCAGTGTCCCATGGGATTCCTCGGTTTCCAAGGCAACCAGAATGCAGTCCTTGATAGAGATTGGAGTGGTAAGTTCGATCAGTCCAAAGTTGTTAAACTCCGTCAGGATGACTTGGTAAAACAGCTCCTCACTATCCCGAGCAAAAAAGATAGAGTTAGTGGCGGGTTATTCACACAGAGCTAATAAACTTCTCGATCCAAGGCTATACTGTACCTGATGACTGCATAGTTTACGAGATAGAGCAAGGTTTGGTGTTGGAGTATCGCCAATGCATCATCCACACAGCCAACAAAGGTGTGATTTGACAATAGTTCGGTCATACCTGGAAAAAAGGCAGAGACACGTTAGTCCTGATGTGTAGCTATCGATGGTGCTTACCGATGTGTTCGTTCTTCTTCACGTTCTTGCGGAGATTCAGTATACTGGTTAATGTCACCTCAACTCTATCACGCTTGGCCGGCCGTTCTTGAGCGATCACTGGTTCTCCATCTTCTTGTCTAAGATCAGAAAGGGAATCCGTGTTAGATGGATCAGTTCGTTTCCCACACTTTAATCTTAAAACTTACCGTCCATCAGTGCTCATTTCCATACCAGTAGCTTCATTTGTATCCATGTTGATCCCATCTTCAATGCCCGCTGGTTTCTCTTGATCAGGTTTTGCCGCCGTTGTCTTCATTGGAGGAGTATCGAAGGATGTGGATGGGCCAGCCATGAAGGAGTCCAATGTTGTACTCTTGCTGTCCGTTCGCACTTGGTGGTAGACTGCCACCTTACTTGAGGATCCCTGGAATACTAAAGAAGGGCCCGGGGATGGGGCAGGTTAGTATTTGGAGCTTTGACTATTTCAAATCCAGTTGCTCTGGTTTTACTTACAACTATTGTCAGCATTAGTTGGTGGTGCACCGGGCAAAAGAGACTGCGAAGGGATATTAGTTTCAGGGGCAGTCGTGGTAGTAGTCTATTTAGGGCTTACCTGAGTATAATAGGTTCTAGATGAGTTGGCATTCTCTAAAAGCTCTTGGAAGACGTCCTTGATCGAGTTGACTATCCATTCTTCATTCAAAAAGTGGACCTCTTGTTTCGTAGGGTGGACGTTGACATCGACGTTTTCGGGCTTGATTTCAATGCTGAGATAGACAAATGGGTGACCTCCTTTTGGTAGTAGATCAGAATACACATTTTCAATCATCCGCTTGATGGCTTGGCTGTCAACAGATCGATCTATCAATGGTATACTTTGAGTAAAGAAGATGTCGTCCCCATTTTACTCTTGTTTGGCTTACTGTTGATAAAGAGTAACAGGGTTGTGCGTTTCATGCTGTAGTTGGCATTGGATATATAGGTATTCATCTTGAAGTCCAAAGAGTCAAAGGATCGTTCGCCACTACATAGTAGCTCTGAAGAGACGGAGGAGCCATGGATCTGCCGTAGGTTGTCAATGATAGTCGCTGTAGTCGTCGTTTGCACATCGGCCGACAACGATCCTTGCTACATAATCCAAGCAATGCTATAGTATCAGTATCAAGTATCTTTTTTTTCCCCTTTGATTTCACTTACTCTTTTACATGAGAAGCTAACACCTGAATTGTGAATAGCATAGCGACTGACAACATCCACAATACGGTTGTATTCATCGCTCGGAGATCGCAATGCCTTCTTCCGTGTCGGTACATTGTAAAACAGGTCTTCAGCCTATGGTCCCGATAGAGATTATACAAGTTAGCCGATGTAAGGTATGCCCAAGTGTATGTATTACTGTTATTAGAGTCCCGTCGTTTCCTGCGCATGGTTTGGGATCCGCACTTTGTCCAGATCTTGGTGGTATAAGTTTTCCGTCAGCATAGGTGCCTCTATTATGGCGAAACAAAGAGAGTTAAGTATACCACCCATATTTTCCATTCACTTTTTGATTCATTACCTAAAAGCACATTTTGAATCCTTCGTTTTAGTGGTAATGCTAACGTGGGCGACATGAGAGATACTTGCGAGAGCCTCACCACGAAAGCCGTAGGTAGCTATCTTGGACAGGTCTTCAAACTTCTTGAGTTTGCTTGTTGTAAAGCGTTCGCAAACAATGGCAAGGTCGTCTTTCTATTCACCCAACCAACAGATAACAACGGTTAAAAGACACGCACCAGTTTAGATATACTTTACCTTGATCCCATGCCCATTATCCTGTATTTGTAATAGCTTGAGACCTCCTTCTTTGGCAACTACTTGTATTTGAGTCGCTCCGGCGTCAAGAGAGTTCTCAATCAGTTCCTTCAGGGCATTGGCAGGTCGATGGATGATCTAAAAGGAATCAAGTAAGATACAGTGCATGGATGCAACCAACTTACTTCACCGGCGGCAATTCTATTCACAACAGTAGGATCTAAGCGTTTAATGCTTGGCAATGGGGTCACTGACATTGTAGGTGTGGAATAAAAATGAAGGCAAGGAAGAAAGACGAAAGTGAAGTTTTGGCCCGCTCAAGACTTTTATTCGTTTCAAGCTCCGCTTTGGCTGCGTGGGCTGACCACTGGTTCAATCAAGTTCATCTCCGCTTCACAATGCATTGCGAACACGCATGAGGTAGGTTTGCTGGTTGTCGACTATGGAAGCAGGTTCGTCTACAGTAATCAACCACATCAGTAGAAATAAGGCACAGCTCCAGCCAAACCGAAGTATGAGGCGTGGCTGAAACATTATAGGTATCACGACGATCTTTTTACTAGTATGATATTTAAAACCCGACAGATCCATTACCTTTTTTTTAGTGCTCTATATGATACTCTTCTCATCGGGAATCGCTCGGTAAGACACTCTCTTCTGCTGGCATCAGGACCAACAAAAAAAAACGCATATCAACTGTGTCTCATCAGCTCGTATGGCGGATATCATGGGTGTGAACGAAGACCAAATACGACGCCAATGCCGAGGGAACATCACAACGATGAAGGGCATATCTCACCACTTTTCCAAGAAAAATGATGCGAACAATGGCAGGCTTCCCCGCCAATAGTCGATCCTTCACCTTGCTCGGGCCGCCCCCGGCCCATCTACCAGCCTCTACAAGAAGTTTTCAACGATCGACGAATGGCAAGGGCTAATTGGTGGCAAAGGAGCTCATTCCTGACAGCAACTATCATGTTCAACCTACCGCCTCTTCCAATGCATTTGTACTTGTGATCATGATGCTCAGGAAGACTTTTATACAAGACTCGGTGCTCATGATGGAAATCCACCCCTGCCATCCCATTTTGCAACATTCAATCTTCTCTGATCCAGCCTACTTTTTATTCAAAGGCTAAGTCAAAATCATATCATTAGAATGTAGTAGAATGCTCACTCTGATATGTTGGGGATCTGCTGCAAATTGAAGCTCAGGAACACGATCCTGCCCACTTCTCCAACATTGTGCCTGTGCACTATAAATTTCAAACCCCGGTTTTGCTACAAGAACCAATTTTTCGTCTGTTTTTTATTTTTGCTCCTTCTTCCCCTCGTCATCACTTTTTTTACCGCATTGCCATTCTTTTCTACTCCACGACGACAAGCGAACAAACAAACGAACGAACGGACGAGCAAACGAACGAACGAACGGTAACTTACCCCTTTTCACGTCATGTTCATCTTTTGCTTACCATCACTAACTTTTTGCCTTTTGCATCGCTCCTCTTTCTTTTGGCACCAGATCAGCTACGACGATGACGACGACGATAAAGATGACGACGATGCTAATGCCGACTCCACCACTACTTCATGTCGCCCAAAAAGGCTCTTTTAAAATTTTCAAATGTAAAAAACATGGGGAAACCCTTGAATTTTTTTTTCTTCTGCACTCATCTTGTCCATAGTAGATTCCCTAGCCATTGTATCGATAAAGTGCACCATCCCTTGATCCATTCACAGTGCCTACTACGACTGATACTATGAATAACACTGGTCTGTTTTCCTCCTCCCTTTTCCTTAGCTCATTACACTAGATTAGTCACTCCATGACAAGCCCTGTATTCAATACCACTCACTGGGACATGTAGCTTAGGCATAATCTCATTTGATCAATAAAAAATCTACTTCAACACATCTCCATGACTATGTTCTTTTGCATAAGCTCCAATGATCTTAGAGACTTTGAAATGTAGCGGTACGAATTACCCGGTCCGTCAAGCCCTGACCCTTTTTTTATTGTCTACTGCACCGCCAGCGATTTTCATGTCCCGTCGTCGTCGGAGTTTCAAAAACTCCAATATCAGCTTTTGTTTTTTCTGTTTCTGGTTTTCTGGTTCTTCTTCACTTTGATCGATCTCACCACCATGCCCAACGCACGAAAAAAGAAAGCCGCCAAGAATGAAGACTTCAAGGTAAGGCGCTCACACGATGATGACGTTGCGGTGGCATTGACGCTAATACGACGGATCCCTTGTGGGTGTGGGTGCATTTATAGAAAAAGAAGCTCAAGGTGGGGAAAAACAAAGCATTGCCTGATAACTACACGGATACATCCTTCACCTCGAAAAGTAAGTTGAAAGAAGAAACAGGTTGACGATTTGGGTTGAGCTGACTTTGTTATGTTAGGTATATCCCTTCCCAATCAAAGTATCACTGAAGACAAGTCCAGGGAAATCACCACTGGTCGAAACCTTACCTTGTCAGATCTAGTGACACAACTGAAACATTACAATAGTGGTGTCAAGAAGGGTAAGTGTCATGAAATGGAATGGTTCACCGCTGACTTATATACCTGCTGTGTGCTTGTTTGTTTAGATGCTCTCTCTGGTCTTCAAGAACTGTTTAGCCGCCATCCCGGCATGTTGGTGTCCTCCCTCAGTACAGTTGTCAATGGCATTGTCAAACTATTTATTGACGACGTAAGCTGATCGACTGGATCTATAAAGGAATAAGACTAGGCTTACTGACCTGCTTCTGTGTATAGGATCGTGATGTCCGGAAAGCCCTCTTGAAGTTTTTGAACGACAACTTTACAGAAGTCCCCAAGGTAAAAGCGAAGACATGATATCAGTGACATGATTGACTTACTCTCTTTTTCGGGATAGGTGGATCTGGAACCCTTTGTGCCGTTATTGATCATCTACACCTGCTCTGCTATGACCCACATCATGGAAGATATTCGCTTGGACGCTATCAAGTTCTTGGATCTGTGGGTGAACATAGTCCCTGAAGCGATCACTGGCAAGTTCTGGAGACGGGTAATATTGACTACTACTGCTTTAGATTACTTCGTAGTTGGATGTAACATAATCTATTGACGCACTTTGATTCGGTAGATCTCGGGCAACTACATCAGCTTACTCGCAGTGGATTCCAACAGCATCAACATCTCCAAATCCACTTCCTCCAACTCTTTAACAACCACCGCATCAGTCAAATCAGCTGCTGCCGTCTCTCACTTACACATCAACAAGAGCAAATTGGAACTCTTGACAAGCTTATCAAAGTTTTTCGAAGCGGGTTTGTTCGAGGACCATCAAGATTCGTAAGTAGATTTGGGCTATAAGCATGGCGTGTAGGCAAATTAGCGTCCTATGTACTGATATTCAATCGTATCATTCTAGGTATTGGTTCTTATACAACTTTTTGAACGATCGGCATGCCAAGAAAAGCTTCAAACGGAAATTCGACATGGAGGAGAAGGAAAAAACGACAACGATCTCATGGAACCAGGATTCAACGGTAGGAGACAGTGCCAGAAAATGATAAGACGGGATACTGTTTTACTTATGCAAGGAGTCTGTTATGCTGATAGGCCCCGTATACTCCCGACAATGTCATGATGCCATCTGCTATTCCCTACCTTTCTGGTGGCACTGTGCCTGTTTCATTCAACGCCTTGAACCTGTTTGGCGCCACTGGAAGCAACGTTGGACAAGATAAATCCAAAACCAAACTAGGCGGCAAGAATCAGCAAGATCAAGTCAGCGATTTCAGCTTCCAAGACCGTGTCTCTCAAGTGAAGGTAATTTTTATACGGGGTATGTGTAATAAGAGATGGTGTCTAACTTGAATCTCGATAGGAATTCATCGAAACCTTCCAACCAGTGTTAATCGGCAATTGGCTGGAATCTGCGCCTGTTGTCTTCACCTCCACCAGTACAATCACCTTCTCACCTGCTCTACAAATGCTACATACTGTGATCCATCTCTCTTTGGTATTGTGGCGGGCGATGGTGAGCGGAGGATCAATCAGCAACACCACTCCCCAATGGCTCGACACCCACTTGCAGCAATTCTTGAAACATCTCTCAATATACTTCCCCTATGGCTTATCATCCCTCGGAAATGGTGGCTCAAAGGTAATGGAGCAATAGTGAAATTATATGACACTCACAGTGCTCTTGATTAGGTTGAATCCATGCTACAAGAAATGAATATCATGACCTGTGAATTGACGTCTCTCTTCTTACTGGCAAGAAAGATCCAAACCAACCATGCCTTATCCTCGGGTGAAGGGGACAAGAAGCGATCGCATGAAATGATGGAACAAGATGAAACTGTACCTGTTTGGGCCGACAGAATCGTCGACTATGTTCTCGGCTTACTTGGCTTTGACGTAAGGAACGGAAGCGGAATGGATACGTGTGGTATGGCACGGCTAATATGTGTTTTTTTTTTTTATAGGAACTGGATACCAAATCCTCCAAGAGCTCCATGACAACCATGTCTACCGAGTTCCGAAACGAAAACATGGTGGCATTGCTTCCTGCGATCTGGGGCTTCTTAAACTGTCTAGAAGGGGATCGTCAATACGATGTATTCAGAGCCTTGGTGGAATACTCTTTGAATTGTCCCTCACACTCGGCATTGAAACGAACTACAACCGCCTTTATCATCCGGTGCTATCTAGTAAGAATCCGCAATGGGTTGAAAAGACTTACAGCTTGTGTGTTGTTGTTGTTGCTGACTTCGTCTCTTTTTTAGATCCAATCTATGCCAAGCTACAATGGCCGATTTACTTTGAAAAAAGATTCCCCCTTCGCTGAACTTCTGAAATTATGGCTAAAACGTCTTCCTCGGCTACTGTGGGAGCTAAAAACACAACATTTGAAAACGACTCAGGTACAGAGCAGCGTGTAGGAATCAAATAAGGGGTGATTGACTGACCCATTATCTTCTCTTCGAACTACATAGATGGTTTTGAATGCCATGTGCGATATTGGAAAACGAGGTGATAAGGATATCTTTGATACTGAGGTAATGAAAAAGGACGACAGGGCAGTGATATGACCACTGTATACTAACCAAGCATGGCCCCTTTGATAGACCCTAAAGGAAACCGCTTTATCGATGGTCCCATTCTTCTACTATGAATCACGACGCACCAAAGGTAAGGGGATGTTACCATAACGACTTGACCGTTATCTAACTTTCTTACATTAGATGATGTATTTGGGCCGTTCCTTGAACTACCCCCTGAACTGCAGAAACGGGCGCTGGAACTCATGTACTACATTGATACTGACGCTGAGAAGGTACTGATCTCCATATCCAGATGCAAATCACGTAAGTAAAAGATACTTTTGCAGGCGGTGCATTGTACTAAACGCTCAACTTTATGGCATAGATGAAAAATTGACTGCAGAGGTGGCAAACTGGATCCTTTAAATTTGAGCCGGAACTCCCCTTCATCCCCTTAGACATAGTTATTTGTATCATCACCCACTCAATAAAAACACATTCTATCCATTCAACTGACATCATCCTTCATAAGACTGGCTTATAATGACACATTGGACCTGGCAGTATGATGATCTGATATAGAATCAACCTTGGAGACTGTGGTGAGAGGAAAAGTTGGCGGCGATTGAAAATTTTATATAAGTCTCTCCTTCCTCAAATTATCGTGCCTTACTTCTTCTTTCCTTCCCCATCACTTTTTTCTTACCCTCGACTTTGCCATGGCACACTCTCTAACACAAACTATATATAACGACCTTTAACGATGACAGCAAAGGTAAGTCTCCTTTTCAGCATCCTGCCCACCTCTCTCTTACAATGCTAACATTAGCATCTTTCATTATTACTCTTCTTTTTCTTAGCAGATCGAATGAAATGACAACAGATGTAGGCTCTCTGGCAGCAGGACTGGATGGACACTCCCCTTCCATTGTAGATTCTCTGGTCAATACACTTTGAAAGAGTGCTATTCCATCGCTCACTTACTTTGGACACCACCACTGACACTTTTGACATTGCTGGCAGCTCTTCCCTTTTTTATTCCCTGCGACATTACATCAGATTAGTCTGCCATAGCAATCCATGTATACATCTAGCAGCTTCCCCTCCCCCATTAGACATTACCCCCCCCCCCATTTAACATAGCTTGACTGTAGCCTCATTCAATCAATAAAACATATTGCAAACAATCCACATACCTTTTTTTGACTAGCACAGCTCACACTCCATTCCTAGGGCAAAGCTCAAGTGAGAAAACATCTCCACTATTTGACGAGCACCTTTGTATGTCCTACCCCTGGCGACTTTTGAATACAATCCATTAACACACAACCCAATCTGTAACACACAGCCCATCGTCCATCATCATACAACTTTTGCCGATAAACCAATTTTGTCACCACGAAGAGGGCAACCCCTGAGTTTATTACATGGATCATGCAAGCCAACTTTTTCATAAACCCTCCCGCCAGATCGACTACAATGATCTACAAACCCAAATCTACACTATTCTTGATTGACAGAGTTTCCATTATAGGTCTTTTTCCGGTCATCATCGTCCGCTTGATCCTGTTGAAGGGTGTTGATACCATTGATTTGCCTACACCGCATAAAAAAAACAGAAAGTTTAGCTACTAGGATTCCATATGTGCGATTGAGTCTTGTGTCTCCCTCCTTCTTTGATTTACCTTGATCCAGAAGCTTGCGGTCCACCCAAACGATGACCATTCGAGCCGCCACCAGTCGAGGCCACGGCGCCCACCATGCTTCCCAGTCCTGTGACCACGCCTGTCAGAGTCGTGTACACCATGCCACCGGCCGAGTACATGTAGTCCGCCAGCATCCCACCATAAGAAGCGGCATCATCCGACGTAGGGTAAGCGCTTGCGACATTGCGAATGGGTTTCATGATGAGAGTGCCACTCGGGACTAGATCCAAGGCCTCCACCGTCTTTTGTTCGTCGCCCGTGCTAAAGTGGCGTGTGGGAAACTGAGCGAGCAGTTTATACGGTTGGTCGCCATCTGTTCGGTGTGTATCGATCCATGTGCGCACCTCTGCCAGTGTGTCTTGGGCTTAATTAATGAGAGGAAGAGAAAGGAATGAGTTTGCGCCTATTATCATAGCCTCCTTACCATTAAATGTGTTGCGCATGTTTTTGCCATCACCCTGTCGCACGTTCAAATGGCACACATCATGCTGTCTACAGACAAGAAAGGAAGGTGAGTACCTTTGGCAGTGAGAAGTGTGTATGTGTGTATGTACCTTGTGTCTTTACGCTGTGATGAAGGGACCGGGTCTGTTGTTGTTTCCTGTACTCGTCGTTGCCGTTCAGCCATCTTTTCTTCTCGGTCCCTGGCGATCTGTTCCTTGATTTTTCGTCGGTGTGCCTCGTCCGCCTGCTTTTCCTGCTTGATTTTCGCAAAGTAGATCTTGTTTTGTTGGTCTTGCAATTGCTGTTGTGTTGATTGGGCCTCTTGTCCGTCTTGTCGCCGCTTGATTTCACGCTGCTTCTCGTTCTAGAAAAGACAAGTTTAGCTTGGGCGGTATGCATAAAATTCTTACCTGTTTTTCAAGTTCATCACGCTTGGCACGAGCTTGTTCCATCTGTTGCTTCAACCTATAAAGCACGAACCTTGTCAGTAATGACAGATCATGATTTCTCCTTTTCGTATGTCATACTTTGCTTTCTTGTCCAAATCAGCCGCTGTTCCTTCGACGGATGGTGATGATGGTGGTGCTGAGGAGTCTGAGTTTTGCGTTGCGGTCGTAGTGGGGGCGTTGACATCGGATGGATTGTCTGTCGATAGGGAAGGTGTGGAAGATACAGGCACTGACGAGGATGGCGAGTCTGATTGGCAAAGTCGATCCATCTTGTCAATGATTTCGTCTACAGTCGTACTTTCAATCGCAAAATCCTTGATCACACCCTGCTTGATAAAGTAGACCATAGGAACTCGTTGGATAGGGTCTAAAAGTAAATGGTTTGAGCATTAAAGATAGTTGTTGAGACTATTGATATACACAATTAAAGCATGTTGTCATAGTTTTACTTACAGAATTGTCCAAACATGCGAGCATTCTCCGAATCCAGGGCGAGTTTGATGGAGACCTGTTGCTGAAGAATGTCTTGCACCTATCATGACAAGAAAATGAGTCAGACATTACAAATCTTCCTGTTCATTGCTGTTCATCGTTTATATTTTTCAAGTCCAATAGACTATACCTTGGTATCGGTAAGGAGTTCCTCTAGTTGGTTCGATGGCTCATTGTCATCTAAAGAAAGGACATTGTGAGTTTTTGGGAGTACGCCAGATCAAGTTAAAAGCAAGGATACCTACCACGGATAAAGACAGTGAAGATACATCCCTTGGTGTTGACTAGCTGAACTGCTTCGTTAATTGTACCTTGAAACCAAGACATGCTGTGAGATATTTAAAAAGTGAAAGAAAGACAAAAGTTGAGAAATTGGGGAATGAAAATACAGGAGGTTTGCTAGTCATTTAAACTCCGCTTTAACTCCGCCAAATCGACAGCCCTGTTTGTCAGCTTCATTCCGATATGCATCCAAGCAAGGCCATCTATGCACTTGTAGTGATTTATACCACTTCACTGAAACATCCTTTGTTGAGTTTTGAAAGGGCCAATTATTGTACTTTTTTCTTGGTCAGATAGAGCTCTAAAGGCAAGTATTCAAGTGGGAAAGTGAGATACGTTCAAGCATACGGTGAAGTCCTAATGCATACAAGTCAAATCATATCAACGGCAGCAGAGTGTCCGCTCCTTCGATCAAGTTTGGCTCTAGAAACCGAAGCGATAGTCAGGGAGATGGTTTCAAGTAAGTTTTATTGAGTGAAGGAGACTATGTTTAAGCTATATGGGGGAGGAAAGACTGCGGTGGTATGTACAGTACAGTACAGGACTTAAATGACTAACCTAGTGTCATGACAAAGAGAATCAAGAAGGGGGGATCTAACCAGCGGCGCCATATGTATCAGTGGTAGTGTTTAAAGGATGTAGAAAGCGAGTAGTAATGTTTAGAAGTGTAATTGCTACTGAATCTACAACGGAATGGGGGTGCACCTAAAAAAAATTGCGAGGGTTTCATAATCCCTTGCGTCCAGTCCCTAATCCAACCACATGTCCATCCAGTCATGCTGCCAGAGAGGTCATATTCGTTGCCATCTTAATCGATCTGCCAAGAAAAAGAAAAGTAAAGATGGAAGATGTTAAGGTTAGCATTGTAAGAGAGGCGGACAAGCTGTAGAAAAGGAGACTTACCCTTGGTGTCATCGTAAAGGATCACCATGCATAGTTCGTGTCAGAGGGGGTGCCATGGCAAAACCGATGGTGATAAAAAAGTGATGGGGAAAGAAAGAAGAAGTAAAATTTAAAGATTTGTGGAAAGTGGAGACTTATAGCATTTTCAAACCCCGCCAATTTTCCCCTCCCAACATGTCCGCCACATTGTTACAATTTTTTATTTGAAAGGCAATGTCAATTAAAATAAGCTAACGTCATCTAACTATCAATGTTTCCATGACAGCAATTCATGCTTTCAGATAGTTTGCAACCAAGGCGAGAGAATGCCTGTATTGAGGGGTGGTCTCTGTCGAAGGGTCTCCAGGGGTAGAGATAGGCGCCAAAGTAAAGAATCCATGCACAGCGCCAATGACCCGTACCGTACAAGTTTCCACACCTGCATCAGTCAAC
>LT554417.1:484506-503275 GCA_900079185.1 Absidia glauca
AAAAAGGAACCGAAAGATCTGGTCAGGGCATACTGTAATCAAACACCATTTCATCAACACCACATTTTATAGAATGTCACATCGTACAAGTTACATAAGGTATAGGGATTCACTATTTTACTCTACACCTAATTCTACAACTAGTCTAATGCACTATCCTATCGATCACTTTCTGACTTTGGTTTGTAATTCGAAGCGTTGAATGAAGAAGCTAGAGAAGAGCGACAGGAGAGCCATACAGGCACAAGCACCAAACGCATAGTGAAGAGCAGTTTGATAGGCGCCCAGTACAATTTCTACAATGTCAGGAGGTAGCAAAATTCGGACTTCTGTCATGGATTTCCTTGCAATGTCGATATACTATGTATGGCAGGGGACTGTGCGTTAGTCACTTACAGAGATGCTTCGCTTACTTACCTTTTCGGCATCTGGGCCAGTGATTTGCTTGGTGAGGATATCCTTTACAACGGCTTGGAAGATGGCAGAAGTGCTCGAGATCCCAATGACACCGCCGGCTGATCGAAACAAGTATGACATTGATGTGATAGTAGCCATATCTAAAACAAGAGCATGAGTACAACAAGGCACACCAACAGGACAATCATCGAGACATACCTTTAGATCCAACACACGATAACATGGCAATCAAAGTAGTGGTCAGCACAATTCCAAAAGATAGACCATCCCCGAACAAGCACAGGCCAATATGCACCAAATGGCTAGAGGGTGTCCACATCGCATATCCAATCATGGACACAAGAGATATTAAGGTCGCGAGTCTTGTGATCAGGAGGTATTCACCTGTGCGAGACATGTACACACCCGAGAGTACCGACCCCAAGGAGAGGGAGATGACCTTGGGCAAATAAAAGACACCGGCTTGCGTTGGCGAATACCCGAGCAGCCCCTGGAAGTAGAGAGGGGCTATATAAACAATACTGATGGAGGCCATCACCGCCCAAAAGTTGGCCGAGGCGCAGGCAAGAGGCGTCCGACTGGAGATGATAGGCCATGGCATGAGCGGGTTCCGGGCCCATTTCGCTTCGACAATACAAAACAAGACCGCCAATACACCTGCTGTCACCAAACAGCCCACGACGAGAGGATCAGACCAAGGTCGCAAGTTTCCGCCCAGTGATGTAGCCAATAGGAATGCAACGACAGCCATCACCACAGTGAATGCACCCGCATAATCAATCATCTTTAATCGTTCCCAGATATCCGTCCCGTCCTCGTCCTCCAAGTTGTAGTTGGTCAAAAGGCAGGTGGAGACGTACACAGTGATAAGAAGAGGCGGCAGGTTGATATAGAAGCAGAAGCGCCATCCCACAGTATCGGTCAAGAACCCTGTTCAAGAAGCGAGTCAGTATCTTTGGTTTGTTTTCTCCAGGGGACATCATCTTACCTCCAACAGGGGCGCCCACAACACTACCGACTGCATAAGCAATGTTACCATATCCTTGGAAAGTACCCCTTTGGCGTAATGGGACAAGGTCGCTGACCATGACGGTTGTCAAAGTGTTGATTCCACCACCACCGATCCCGGCAATAGCTCGTGCAAACACCAAAGTCCAGAGGTTGGTAGCTGCCCCACATAGCAAGGACCCAATAAAGAAGAAGGAAGTGGCAAAGATCAGGGCGCTTTTTCGCCCCTGAGAAAAAGCAACGTGTGTGAGCGCTCGGGTCGAAAAATCCTTCAGTTGTAAAGCTACTTACGAAGACGTCGGAAATACGGCCATACAGAGGTTGAAGAGCAGTATAGCTCAGCATGTAACTTGTAGCAATCCATATGATTTCGTTGGATCTAATCAATGACAAGGATTAGCTTTCCATGATGAGTACACAAAAGCCAAGTTTACCTTTTGAATTCAGTACCGATTTGAGCATAGATAGTAGCGACAATGGAGGAATCAAGAGCAGCAAGAGAGACACCCACCCAAAGCCTATTGTCCCAAAAGGAAGCAAGTTAGAAAAAAGGGTTATCCCACTCCGTCTCTGTGATCAACCACCGTCCGTTGTGTCACATTTATAATAAACTTGCCCAAAGAGTATAGTGTAAAGGGATACACCATTCAGTCGCCTGGCCACAATATCGTCCTCGTCGTCAGTGTTGTTGGGTGAGCCAAATCTTTTGGAATCAAGGGTTTGGGCTGTGGAGTGGGTATTGGAAGTGAGGATAGTGATATGACTATCTATGCTGTGTGTATCGCTATTGTCGTATGTGTTGTAATGCTGGTTGGGCCCTAGAAGAGCTGACGTTTCATCGTTTGAAACTGATCGCACCATTGCTTGACGTCCAATACCACCAGGGAGAAAAAGAGGAAGAAAAGAAAAGAAAGAGGGAAGAAAGACTTTTTTTTGAATGTCGGCCCATTAAGTAAGTGTAGCGGGCGGGGTTTGAAATGTGCATGCAGAATCGCTGACCTTTTTTTTCTTTTTCAAAGACCACACTAGTTACCTACGCCAAGCAAGCTAAGCTGCAAACGTCGCAGGACTGATGCATCATAAGAGTTCAGATGACTTTTTTGGACATGGCTGTATTATTGATAACATCCAAATGTCAAAGTGGCGGCCAAACGACATTTTAGCCTGGTAAAAAGTCAAGGTCGCACAAACCATTATGGCGGAGTATGAAATCGGGTGGCATTTAATCTCTGTGAGCTTTTGATCTTTCCTTTGCTTCTCTTTCTTCTTCTTTTTTCATTTTGTATGCAGCCCCATTGTCCTATTGTTACTTTTAACACCACGCTCTTATAATCTCAATGTCAGATGTGCCGCAGAAGCTACAACCACACAATGATAACATAGACATCACGATCACGGGTATGGCGTCTCAGCTTGGAATCAACGTGGCTATCGCTGTTGCTGTCTTGATGGTGTTTGCGATCTTGAGGCCAAACAATTCATGTAAGTTGGACAGGTAAATAAACACTACTGACTTTGAAAAAGACAACTCACTCTTTTCTTTCTATAGTTGTCTACGCCCCAAAACTGAAATACGCTAACAAGACGTAAGTGTGTTTTACTATCCTTTTACCAACAAGACGATACGATGGAATAACGTATGCAATACATTGTATCGTACATAGGAAGAAACCGCCCACCATTGGACCTGGCCTCTTTACTTGGTTCAAGGTCATAAAGAACACTCCTGACGAAGAGCTGTTGGACAAGATTGGTTATGACGCTGTGCTCTTCATCGCCTTTATACGGATGCTTCGCCAACTAATGACAATCATGACGGTTGCTGGGATGTGTCTACTGATCCCATTGAACATACTCGCCAATCGCTTTACGGGGTATGTACACATCAAATCAAAAAAGGAAATCGGAAGGGGGGAAGAAAAAGGGACTGATTGTTGTTTACGATGATCATCTCCTAGTTTTACATTTACTTAATCTCTCTATCATCCTATAGACCTTGGCCTCCTGAACTAAGCGTAGACGTCCTTTCCTTTGCAACCATCAATACTTCGACTGACGAATCACACATCAATCTGCTATGGTATTGGGTCCATTGTCTTGGTACTTGGGGCTTCTCCTTACTCATCTATTACCACCTTTGGGTTCATTATCACAAATACATCCGCTTCCGACAGCACTACTTTGCCAGTCCTGAATACCAACGGTCTTCTCATGCACGGACCTTGATCATCTTTAATGTCCCTTCTGCACTACAATCTGATGCGGCTTTGGCGAAATGGGTCGACAGTATGAACTTGAAGTATCCTGTGGAACAGATCAGCATCGGACGACGCAACAATACTTTGGCAAAATACGTCGAGGAACACGAATACTCGGTGCGGAAACTGGAGATGATTCTATCGCAGCATTTGGATGAACAAGGCGGCAACAATCATACAGATGGCGGGACACCAACGAAGAAGAAACGCCCGACCGTGCGACTGGGTGGATTCATGGGCTGCTGTGGAGGACGAAAAGTCGACGCCATCGATCATTACACCGAACGAGTGCAGACGCTCAGGGACCAAATCGACCGCATCAGATCCAACCTTGCTACCAACAAACCGACAAACTATGGCTGGATTTCATTCGCAAACGTCGCATGGGCTCATTCCACCGCAAAGCACCTTTCATCTCCCGCCGCCTCTCACTTACTTCGCCTGCCTGAACGACTCCTCAAGGGCGAATCCCCTCACCATCAACATCCCCGCGTGGAACTGGCACCCCAACCCAAAGATATCCTGTGGAACAACCTCTCTCTCAACGAACATGTCCGAAGATCCAAGCGCATTGTCGTCACCTTTTTGTACTACGCCTTTGTCTTCTTTTGGTTCATCCCTTCCAGCTTCTTATCGGCTTCTTCCAATGTCAAGGACTTTATCAAGCTCTTTCCCAACTCGAATGCCTTTTTACATCAACACAAGACCTTTGTCGCCCTTCTCTCTTCTTGGTTTACACCCTTGGTCATGGCGCTGTTTTTTTTGATCCTCCCGAAAATCATGCGTCTCTTGTCTATGCACCAAGGCTACTTGACTTACACCTCCCTGGATCGTCAGGTGTTTGCAAAGCTGTATACCTTTTTTTTGATCAACAATTTGCTGGTGTTTACCGTCACTTCTACTCTTATGAAACTGTATGCTCAGATCAAGGCGGCGGCTCATGGGGATCAAGTACTTACTGTGGAAAGCTTCTTTTTGACCATGGGCGAAAACTTGGTGCTGGTGGCAAAAAATCTTTCAGGTACCAAAAAAAAAAGTCGGAGTTGAAAAAATCGCTAAGACTTTTCTCGATCTGCCTTTGCATTAACACCTCTTTCTTTTCTCTTAGATGTCGCTACTTTTTGGTTGAGCTATGTAACTCTGAAAGGATTGGGGGTTATCATTGATCTGGCGCAAATATTTGTGCTGCTGTCCATTACCCTTAGGTAAAGTGAACTGGAACCATGGTGGGCTGTGTCATTGGACTTACTCTTGTTTGACTCTTAGGAAATTCTTTACGAAACCAAGCCCACGTCAGCTACAAGGTAACATGCACATGATGAAAGGATTGGAACAAAGTTGTACTGATACTAACTGTGTTTTGCTTAACCAGAAATGACACGACCCTCTCAATTCGATTATCCAATCTTTTACAACTTGTTGATCTTCTTTTTCACTGTTGGCCTACTCTACTCTGTGATATCTCCTCTCGTCCTACCTTTTACCATGTTTTACTTTATGCTGGCAACGATGGTATTTAAGTACCTACTCATGTAAGAAAAGAAAAGCAAGCACATGGATTTGTAACGAGGGAACTGACTTGACGACGCTAGGTATGTCTTTGTTACAGGTGTTGAAACAGGCGGACAAATGTGGCGTATCCTCTTCAATAGAATGATTATATCAATCCTTCTGTATCAAATAGTGATGATTGGTATACTCAAGCTCAAGTCTGCGAATGGTCCTGCCTTTTCTTGTGTCCCGCTTCCCATCTTGACGGCTCTCTTCAAGATATACTGCTTTCGACGGTTGGATCCCCATGCTTACTACTACAAACCTGATTTCGTGGATGACATGTCTTGGTTTGGCAAGCATCCCCTCCCATCACTGGCAACATCAGCATCACACAAATCTTTCACTTCATCCATGTTTTCCAACGACAGCAAATCGGCCAGCCATAGCGACCCCACTCTTCAATCTTCATCATCCTTGAAAACCCTTGGACAACAGCAACAGACGATTGGACAACGATTCGGCGATCCTGCATTCTTTGCTGAACTTCCAATCCCGATGGTGCATGATAACGTCAGGCACTTATTACCTGGTTTATATGGAACACAAAGCGAAACTCGACAAAAGACGATCACCAGCAAATTGACTCGGCAGAAAAGTGTGCGGCAACTCTCCATGATACAACTACCAGGCTATGGCATGCCGTTTCAAAGCATCAAGGAAGACGAACTGGAAAACGACGACTCTACCGAAGGACTGAAGGGATTTTACAAGTTTGACGATGACAACGACGATGGTTATAGCGGTGAAGACGGCCCTCATCACAACAGCCACGATACCCCTTCTACAGCAACACCTTTAGCAACGGCTCCAGGATTGGAATCAGTACCTTTGTATGCACCTTTATCAACACCACCTCAATCTCAAATAGCGTCGAACCGTTCTTCAACTCGATTCGGATCATTGCTACGGGATACATCGGCCTCTTTGCTCATGACAGGACGATCGACACATACGGATCCTTATTCAGTAACCCGACCCTTGATGATGAACGACGATCATTCAACGTATGGAAATCAGTCATCAATCTCAGTCATGCCTAACGAATCAACCACCACTCTCCAGACAACAACTCCCATCAGCTTGACATCACACCAGGCTAACCACTTTTACACAGAACCCTATGCAGAAATCCGGTCTACTCATGCCGATGCTATCGAATTGTCCCCATTCGATCAAGACCGATCCTCCCATGGGCAACAAAAACAACACTACTTCCATTAAGCAACGATCTACGCAGGCGTTTTGTTGGCTCTCCCTTCTTACCTTTAGTTATCATCAACATTATCCCCCCCCCCTTTTTTCACCATTTAGCTATCATCTTTCTTCTTGTATACTCCTTTTAACTATTACTATCATAGTCTGTTTGCATTAATTTATACTCTACATGTGCGTCCTTCTAATCTTAATCCATTAACCAATCAATAAACGCAGAAGCCGTGCCTTCCAGGGCGACAAAATTAGTTTGACAGCAAAGATTATATGCTGGGTTGTGTGTTATAGGCTGGATGACAGGTTGTGTGTTATTGGCTGCAAAATTTAATCGACGGCTGTGGTACAGAGAAGGGTGGAATCTGTCAAAGGGTAACTCTCTTTGCGCAGGACTAATCCTCAAGTCATAATTCGGGAAGGGCAAGGTAAAGGGCTTCGGACAACGGGTGGTTTGCAGACCCACGACATTTTAGACTCCGTTTTTGGACTACATACAAAAGTGCACTTTTTCCGTCAATCCCTGTTTGAGAATGCAATACATTTCGTTGATCTGCTTTTAAGGCAAAGCCGATGTCAAAATCACATTCACTGTCATACAACCCAAAGTTTATTTTTTCAACATGCTGTAAAAAAAAATGTATCTATCATCTACGGTCACCATGCTATCAGCTAGGCCAAAACAGGGGTGGTTACTTTTGCTTCTTTTGCTTCTTCGAGGTACCGCTGTTACTGGTCTTTGCATTGACTTTTATCGGGGCAGATTGATTAGCGCTTAATCCAAGTATGATAGCGTTATACGAGTGCACAATCAAAGCAAGCGGGATCACCACCCAGAGGCCATTGAAGAACTACAAAAGGCGTTAGTACCCAGCCTGTCCCATTGGCTTTCTTTCCTTACCCAAAGATAAATGTAATGCCATAACCATATATGCGTATTCAGATAAGCAGATCCAGTCAGCCACTAATAACCAGAAAGAAAGAGAATCAGACCCTGCCCCTCTAATTGACGATTTTACCTCAGGAGCAAATGTCATCCAACCGCCCACGATTTCAATCACACTGATCACCACGATCCAGAAATGGCGGGAAGGGTCGTTCTTGATCAGTTGGCGCAAAATCAAAAGACAGAGGAAACCATCAACAAAGACGGTCATGAGTTCGATAGAGACCACGGTGGGGTCGGCAAATCCCCAGCGCTCGTCGGCTTTGGTGTATTCTTGCCCTAACATGTGTCAACAAGAGGTTCGTCAGAATCAGCACTACAGAATAATCAACAACTTACATAACAGAGCAAACATGTCGGTACCAGTATTCACAGTACGGCCAAAGGTACTATGGTAAACAAAGGACCCTTCAAAGATGAAGTGGATGAGAGCGTCAAAGGTAAACCACACAAATGTCGCATGGTCAACCTTGCTGGAGGACGGGGATAGGAGTAGTCGCGAGGCCAAAAGAGACACAACCAGAATAGCAAGGACTGCTAGTAAGCTATAAATCGTTACTTCATCAATCAAGGCGGGATCGATGAACATGGTGCTTGTAATGATTGTGGAGAAGAAAGAAAGTCGATGGGCGAATCGGGTCTCGTATTCTTTTATGAGAAAAAGACATTTTGAACTCCCGCCGCGTCAGGGGGAATGAACCTGGCACACAACCAAACAGTAATTTGAACCTCCGCCTTTGTTACAAAAGTCCCTTTTCCGTCAACCCTATTCTTTGCATCTTCTTTTCTTCTTCATCACTTTTATTTTTTCCATCGACATATACATCCCACTACGAACGACAGCGACAACGACGACGACGACGACGACGACGAAAGACGAACAAACGGTAAGACTCCCCTTCTCAATATCCTGCTCATCTCTACTTACCATGACTAACAATTGCCTTTCTTTTTTTTCGACACTAGATTCGCTACGACGATGACGACGACGATAACGATGACGATGACGATAATGACGGCTCGACCATTGCTTTAGATCGCTTTTTAAGGCTCTTTTAAAATTTTTCAAACGTAAAAACATGGGGAAACCCTTGAATTTTTTTTTTTGGTGCACTCCACTTTTCATGATAGATTCCCTAGCCATTGTACTTCTGAAATGCCCCATGCCTTGACCCAATCCGTGCGCACCATACCACTGATACTTTTAGTACCGCTAACCAGCTCTCCCCTTCTTCATTCCGTAGCTCCTTACACTAGATTAGTTACTCCATGGCACATGTAGCTTTACCATAATCTCATCCAGTCAATAAAACCTGCTTGAAACCATCTCCATGGCTTTACTCTTTTGAATATGTTCCAGTGTTGTTATATGGCATGCACTAGTGCACCAAGTCCTAAACGCCTTTTACGCTCACATGGGGTTGACCAAAAAAAAAGACACATTTGACTTTTTTTTCGATTTCCATTTGTAAATTTCGCGACAAGTTGCTTTATTTTTCAAAACTGAGATAGATAACCCATCTTCAAATTCCACATGCAGCACCATGGAATGTATGTCTTTCAAATGAATAAAGCGCAAAGTATACCTGTGGTGTATGCCTCTCTGAACACTACACAAAGTCCCGAAACAGCGACTATTCCAGTGGCGCCATAGTTCATCATTTATCCAACAAAATCTAACATACTTGGTATCATTCGGTAGATAAAAAGCACTTCTTTTTTCATGTAAAATTTGAGGTAAGGTTTGTCATCTCTTTCGAGAGTATATCCATGTTCAACAAAAAGCGGCACTTTCATGGAGGATGGTCTGTCCATTCTTTTAAAGCGGGGTTTGAAAAAAGTCGGTACCTTTTTGGTTTTCTGAACTGGAGGATGCCAGGAACTCACGATGTTTGTGTAGATAGATTTGAAAAGGCAATGTAATGAGCCAAAAAGTGAGGTTCGTTTATTCAGATACTTGACACAGTGTGAAATCCTTGTTCTACACAAAACCCGAATCAATCCTGTGCAACAGCAGCGGAAGATGGGTTCCTTCGCTCTGCTACATATGCATAAACTGCGTGCACACAACCGACGGACCGGAGAATAAACTTGGATACATAAAATTGAGCACGGTGTCGACTGCTTACTTATCCAAATAGGTACCCCCTCCCCAAATGAGCAGCGATGGAAAGATGACATTCCTTGAGAAGGTGAAGGGTCGATAGGACTATGATTATCCTAGTTATGCCTTTCGTCATCATGTATAACTAAACAAACGGGTTTTATGTCCTTCACACAGGTTGGGCGGCGGGTTAGCGGTGTTTCAAAAAAGTAGTAGTTGCATGAATGGTAAAAGAAGGATCATTTTATTTCATTGGATATACTTTTTTGTGGATATAGATAAAACAAACAAGAGATAGTGATATATATAGAAGTTGCATGAGTGGAATGGTAAAAAGGAGAGAGTATGTGGGGGGTAGGGGTGAAGGTAGATCAAGCAAAATCAAGAAATAGGTTTCTGTACGGATCTTGATCAGGAGAAGCTGTGAGTTGATGATGTCGGGCGTCATCCTCAGCGAGGTCAGAGGCGTACTTTTCAAAGTTTGCTGTATCCCCAGGATGTCGATAAGGAGGTATAATGGGAGCACGTACAGATTTGTCCAATAGCCCGATCCAATCCACACCTCTGAACCATTTATGCCGTTTGACGTCTTCTGATCCAGACTAAATAAGAGGGATTGAAATTACAACGACTGGTGATTTTACAAGTTTACCGACTTACTTTGAGATTTCCAAGACGTTTACTTCGATCGCCCACCAAGAGTCGCTTCAGGAGATCTTTTGCTAACGGGTCAAAGTGCGCGGGGAATTGCACCTTTCCGGCCAAGATCTTTTCGTAGACACCAAAGGAGTTGTCGTCGAAGAATGGCGGGTATCTTTGTGGTAGTAAGATAAAAACGGTGTCAGTGAGAAGAATCTTGCTGGCTGTTCCTTTGTAAGCTTACCCTGCTAGCATTTCAAAAATGATCACACCAAGACCCCACCAATCCACAGCCTTCCCGTGCCCCTTACTTTGGATGATTTCTGGGGCCAGGTACTCTGGAGTGCCACATAACGTCCATGTCCTATAGTGAAAAGAAAATGATTTAGCTGAGTTGAATTCGCCGCTCTAGAGGGTTCCACGTTACCGATCCAGTACAGTCTTTGCAAACCCAAAGTCAGTAATCTTGATATGGCCTTGATGATCAATGAGGATGTTTTCTGGTTTGAGATCCCTATAAGCATACAAGTCCGGTCAAAAAAGAGTCGAAGAGTACCCCTTGTTTCCACGATTACCTATAGATGATGTTCTTGGCGTGAAGGTACTCCAGAGCCAAGGCGATTTCAGAGGCGTAGAAGCGAGTAATGTCATTGGTAAACCGGCCAGCTCTTCGTAAATGAGTAAACAGTTCGCCACCGACCACGTATTCTAGAAGCATATGGAGATTATGGCCATCCTGGAAGGTACAGAATCTATGCATACCAACAAAGAAGTGGTGTTAGTGTGTGTATATATATATACATGTCATATGAGAGGAGGTAGGAATGCCCCCCCCCCAAAGTACTTACAGATCCACAACAAAGGGGAATCGGATCGTTGCCAAGATACGTTTCTCTGACAAGACATGCTCGACTTGCTTCAAACGGACGACTTCAGACTTCTTGAGGACCTTCATTGCGTAATATTTGTTGGTTGTTTTGAATTTGGTCAGATACACCCGGCCAAATGTACCCGTGCCTATGTGTACCAAACATATCAGCAGCAAAGGTTAGCTATAAGGCTATAAACACTTTTTATATGTCTTACCTAGTATGTCAAGCTGGTCAAACTCATCCAAAGCAAAGTCGGGTTTCATAACGTAGACTGGAGATTGAGCATGGTAATGTTGGAGACGACTTTGCTGTTGCTGCTGGTATACAGTGGGTTGGGCTAAGTTGGCGCACTGGCTCATTTGGTGCTGTTGTTGCTTCTTTGTTGCCAGTCGCTGTTGTTTTTGCTGTTGCAGAGATGATATGGTCGCTTTAGCCCTTGGTTCTTTCTTTTGATACAGTGTTGGTTCTACCTCCATTTCAGTAATGCTTCCTAATCCATTCATTGCCGTTTGCCGATACGTCATTGCGTGTTCAACATCAATCATGGTACAAGTTGAGGGGAAGAGAAGAAGTACAGATATAGAAATATATTAGCAAAAAGGGGAGAGGGAACAAAGAGGAAGAAAAGTGAAAAAAAAGGGGGAGGGGTGGGATGAAATTGAATCTTTTATATTCGATCTCCGCTCAGCCCTCTTCACCATCCAGACTTTGTTCTTCCCCTTTCACTCTCATCAAGTCTAAAAACACAATGGACTGACGAGTCTCTGCATTTCTTGTCTCTCCCTCCCCCTCTTTACCTTTTTCGGAGGCTGCAGTACATCTTTGTACGTATTATTCATACATACCTTTTCTCCTGTTGTCCCGGCCGTAAGCGGAGTTTACAATTGCATGATTGACAAACGGATCTGATCTGCCAAAAAGAATGGGTCAGCTTCATTGTGTATCCACAAAGGGAAAAATCATGCACTAAGCTCATGACATCATGAGAGTCTAAGTGCTGCTGTCGTGGCTGGATCCAAAAGAGAGTAACTCACAGGTTGAGACGATAAAGAAGTGCATGGTCATACTGTTCTGTAAGGTAGGAAAAAGTAACGGATGGATCGAATTCCAGACGCCAGTAAGCTATCATAAGGGAGTCTTCACGAAAGGGTAACGAAGAAAAAAAAGGTTTTCAGATTCCGCTTGTGTAAGGCCACCTCAACCTCGGACACTTGAGAGATACATTCTACTCAACACTACAAAAAATAAATCAATGAGCCTGGAAAGAATGTCGAATAACATGACCTATATGTAGCTAGATACTGATGGACATTTACTAGTAGATCATGGACGGGGAGCTCCTTGCATTGGCAGTGACGGCCTTCCCGTCGCCACAATTCAAATTTGAAACCCCGCAACTAAAAGGAAGGTTCGATTTTTTTTTTCTTGAAGCTTTCTCTTTCCTAAACAGAGTTACTCCTTCTTCTCTTTAATGTCGGTGAAACCTCACGCTACTCGTGTGGTGAACTTGTGGAAAGTTCAAGGTCAGTAATCATTTACCCTTCACTTTGTACTAGCAGCTTCTCTAACCATTCTTGAACTTTTAGACATGTTGAACTCGGGTGTCATCAAACTGGTAAAGCTCTTCTGACCGGCTTTTGCAATGATCTTAGCTTCGCTTCTTCGTTGCGTAAAGTACCATTGTCTGAAACTAATCATTTGTTGTCTTTTATAGGATGCTGAATATCAAAGAGACATTGTATGGCCAAGCTCGAAAATGTCTATGCTTATTGACTCATTAATGAAGAAGTACTATATACCACCACTCCTGTTTGCTGTGCGAATCGACGACAATGGGGAACGTGTACGTGTCTGCATTGATGGTAAACAACGCTTGACTTCAATATTACGGTAAGAAATCGTAGCTGGATCAGGAATAACAGGCGATCTTTACTGGACTCGTTATGCTCATACCATTTTTTCCAAAAGGTTTACCCAAAACAAAATCCCTTATCTGGAGGAATCGTCTGGCATCGTCGAAGAAGTATACTTTGAACAGAACGACACTGGTCCGAACGTCGGACTCACCAGCGACCGAACTTACCTGTCCGAAGAAGACCGGGAAAACTTCAACGACACGGAAATCGTCATGAGTAAGTAGGCGGGATAGAGAAAAGGTAAAGCATGCGGACGGTATACTAACGGTATTGCTCTGATGTTATCTACAAAAGTTGAATTCTCGGAACTGGACGAAGATCAGGAAGTAAGTATGGACAAAGGAAAGGGACGGAACGGATGTAAACTAAAGGGCTTTACTGTCTTTTCGTAGTTGGAGATATTCGCTCGTGTGCAAATGGGCGTCTCGATTACGGCAGCTGAAAAGCTTTTGGCAACCAACTCTCCGGCCTCCAAATTCTGTCGGGAACTGTTGACAACACATCCTCATCTTGACTCATTGTTACGCGGCGCCAAAGCAGTGTCCTTCCAATACGTCTCTCAACTCTTGTACATCCTCAAGGAAGAAACCCCCGACAAATACGTCGCCAGTCATGCCCGCCTCATGGAATTCCTGAAGGATCGATCAGCCATACTCTCTGATTCTCTGAAACGAAAGGTGCGGCGAACCATCGGTCTACTGGATGCATTATGTCAAGACGAAGCGGGGAAAAAGGCATTCTACTTTACCACAACCAGTCAAGGCACATCCAAGAGGGAACCGATCAAGAACATTGAATTCACTATCTTTGGTCTCTATGTAAGCGAAGTGGAACGTGGCACCCCCATTACTGAATTGGCTGCTGATCTGGCTAGCTTGCGCAAATTCCTTCGTGAAGAATACCAAACTGGTCTATATGCTGGGAACCCATGCTGGAAAGCCGGCCGTCGTTGGACCACTCGAACTCAGGATACCAAGAAAAGGCGAGCGGCGTCTAACCATCACTCCTCTGCTACTACCTCATCCTTTTTAAGAAACGGTGCAACTCGTAATGTAGTGGAAGACTCGGAAGAGGTCGACGATTTATGTGACGATGACGACTACGACGATGATGATCAGCAACAACAACAACGGGGTACGATCTCGGCTTCCAAACGACGACGAGGTGGGCCTTCAAATCATGTTATTGTCACAAAGCAAGAAGATGATGCAAACTCGCCCCAACGGCCGAAGGCATTGGCTCGTCGAGGTGGCAAAAGGTCTTTTTAAGGAAGGTAGCTTTAGTTTTAATCACTTGCATCCCCCTCCCCTTCTACTTAGTCTCTAGATTGTATCGTTTGTAATCATTCTCCAACAAATAAAACATGATGTATCTTCTCTTTACCTATGATGATTTGTATTGTTTGTCTCCTGTATGACCTAAGGACTTACCTTGTCCGACTAGCAGTCTCTAGCAACTTGACGTACCTTAAAGTCGATCAGTATCACTATACGTCCCTTAATGTAGATCCATAATGCATTATCATTTTCACATTGATTAGCCTTTCGCACTTCATCCATGTGAAACATCATTGAATTGCCCCACTAGCACCTTCAACGTTCTATGAACCTTGGCCCATTCAACATTGCATGCCTAGGATGGTCATTGTAATCATTCTTTTAGCATTTTCTCACTTCTCAGTTCAAGTTGGGTTACCTTGGCAACTGTCAAAAGTGGCAGATCAAATAGCTTAAATTTTAAACACCGCTCCTTTCGAAAGAAAGGTTTTCTCCTTACTGTTTTCTCGTATGATAAATTTGACCACACCATTGACTCAAAAGCTTTCCCCTCATTTATTCTCTTGTCATGACCCTAGGTTGGTCATTCCCAAGTCCCGTATATACCTTCATAGTCTTCCCCCTACCCATTATAGCTTCAGCATTGTCTAATTCACTCAATAAAATCTACTTGAAACCATCTCCGTGACTATTGTCTCGACTCTTGAGACCAACCTTGAGCGAATGAGCCGATATTCAGCTGCTGTTGCCCTGGTTTGACTAGGATTTGTGTACAATGCGGACTTTACACTCAGCCAAACGCATGAATGAATGAATCTCAATTTTCCATTTGACTATTCTGACTTTTGTTGGAGTGGACCTAATCACAGGTACATGATTGTGGGGATGTACCCTGTTAGAATTCCCGTCCCATATCTATCCTTAACTCAACTCCATCCTCTACAGAACACACCCTACACTACCTCATTACTATCCCCCTGTACCCCTCATCTTTAAACTCCGACAGACCGCCGTCCCAGAGCCTATCCAAAACTTCAATCCAACAATCTCGCCCAGAAATGCACCTTGGCCACTCATTGAACCCTTGAAAGCTAAAGATGGAGCTCAGATTAAGATGGAGCCGGGTAATGGAGCCAGGTATGGTGCGAGAAGAAAAGTCATGGTTATGCATTAAGGACAACTTTTAATAGTGTGATGGTGGCTAGAAGGGATCATATAGCGGAGTAAGGCTACTGTATCGGGAGAAGAGTAAAAGCCATATGGAGAAGGAGACAAGTATGCTTTATTGAGTGAATGAGACTATAATCAAGCTAAAGTCTAAGTGTAGGGGCGGGAGTGACTTGCTATGAAGTAACTAATGTAGTGTAATGGCGTTGGGAATGGAGGACAGGAGAACAGGCCAACGGTACCAAAGGTGTCAGTGGGGATGGAAGCAGAGATTAGGCCAGAGGATAGTGCATTCCAGCTGTGCAATGGCTATGGAATCTACTATGGATAAGTGAGTGCACGAAAAAAAAAATTCAAGGGTTTCCCTCTGTTTTTCGTATTTAAAATTTTTAAAACGGCCTTATTTTGTGATATAAAGCAGTGGGCGAGTCGTCATCGTCGTCATCGTCTTTATTATCGTCGTCGTCATCGTCTTTATTATCGTCGTCGTCATCGTCTTTATTATCGTCGTCGTCATCGTCTTTATTATCGTCGTCGTCATCGTCGTAGCCGAGATCTAAAGCCGAAAAAAAAAATGTTGGTCATGGAAAGCTAAAAGATTAGCAAGGTGCTGAGAGGAGGGGAGAGTAATCGTTCGTTCGTTCGTTCGTTCGTTCGTTCGTTCGTTCGTCTGGGGGGGAGGAGAGGGGGGGGAGCAATGTAAATTACGATGGAAAAAAAAGTGATGACGAGGGGAAGAAGAAGCAAAAAAAAGGATTTGTGGAAAAAGAGATCTTTTGTAGCAAAAGCGGAGTTAGAAATTACCCCGTGCGCCAAGTCCTTCATCCCACCTACGGCATTTAAATTGCATAACTCATCATCCAACTTGCCACATACAATTCATCATCGAATCTTGGTTGCAAAACTAAATGTGTCGCCTGTAAGTATGCGACAATTGCGTTTATTCATGCCAAAAGATTAACCAAACACTAATTACTAAGAGGGGATAAGGGAATCTACATGCTAATAGTCCTTTGGAATAGCCAATACACCAGAGTGCCAACCACCAAAGCCAATAGCGAACACATACATGTTTTCAAAAGCTGCCACTTTATGAGGTTCTTCCAGGACGTCATCTCCATGGGTATTGCCATGCCCTAGAGCGCCAGCACTAAATGCACCCCAGGTCAGGAGATCTCCTTGATTTGTCAACGCACCGAAATGATAACTATGAAGGTAGGATTAGTATATTTGTGATGGGTTTGCTTCTTTCTCCGGTAGACTTACTCTCCAAAGGATACCTTGCAGAACCCATGATTTGATATGACTTTGGGCTGGTGGTCATAAGGATCGTCGTGTTTGCCGAGCATAACTTGACCATCGAGAGTATACACGGCAAAAGAATGGAAGGAGGCGGAGATAAAGCGATGCAGATGAGAGCGTTGATTGTCTTCTTGTTGAGTTGCCGGGGCACCAAAATGGAGGTATTCGATGACATAGGATGTTGTTGCCAATGATGGAGTCGCCGTGCTCACATCAATGCGGTAGATACGACCAAAACGAGAGAGAGCCAAGGTGTGGTGCTCCATTCCAGCGACTTGTACAATGTGATCGCCTTCCAAAACAGGCCGAGAGAGACGTTCATCATCATCCGAGGCAAGTGGTTGAGCCCGTTGCAATGTATCGTCCCGGTGTAATAAATCCAGGCCAAACACGACAGTCGTTGCGCTATCCAGTAAAAGATCAGGTAAATCTCCAGGTTCAGAGGGTGGCACCATGCGCGGTAAAGGGACAACCACCAAATGGCCAGATCCTGTCAAGACCGACGAGTTTCCCCAATTTGCTGTTACTTGCACGACTGTTGGGTTTTCGAGATCTGAGGGTAAGTACACACGTTGCGGCCGCCAAATGTTGCTCCAGTGCCAGACATTTCCATTTTCATCCAGGGCAATGGCATGCGAGCGTCCAGCTGATATGGATACAATGTGGGTGTTGGGAGGGAACTCCACCAACGTCGGTTCACGGACAAGTCGTCTTCCCAAGGACCGACTACGGTTGGCTTCCTGTTGCATCTATCAAATTCAACCCCGAACACCCAGGTAAATTAATTCCTATTAGATCAATCGTTCGACTCGACTCTAGTATGCTTACCGTTCCCCACATCCAGACACGACCATGCTTATCCAATGCATGGAAAGACCAGCCACCCGCCACAATGTCGACAATGTTTTTCCCACGAAGCGTCGTCAGTTCCACCGGTGTTGACACTGCAAAAGAGTTACTACCAAATTCAAGATCAGAAGCATGGTCAGTCCCCCCGTCATACAGTGCTAGTTTAGGACTAGTAACTTACAAGAACCGACCTTCGCCCATTTCGGCATCAGAATGACCCAATCTTCTATCTGCATTTTCGCCCCAAGTATAAACCTTTGAGTCATTCAGCCGAGAGTACAAGTTCTTCCACCCTAATTGTCGGAAACTGGCGTCCAGAGGTATATGGTAGTCTTTCATCACAAGGTGTTTCCACAGGAGCTCGTCTTGGCAGAGTGCACTGAAGAGGCGGGAGGTTTCGGACAGTCGTGCCAAGGAGGGCGCATCCAGGTTGGAGAGTATGTTGTATAACAAGACATCGGTGGGTAGATCTGATATCGCAGAGCAGGACATTTGTGTAAAAGTAGAAGAGGGAATGAGAGAAACGAAAGAGAAGCGAAAAAGGCCAAGAGCCGTTCGCTCCAAAGATTAAATTCGTTTTCGAAGTCCGCCAAGGTAAAAATGCTCTTCTGCTTTTTTTTGGGTTCCCCTTCTTTCTTTCTTCTGTCCAATACACAATCTCAGGTTTTCCCTTATCCCTTTAAATAGCTGCATTATACTTTGCCACTCTAGTCCACGAACATGTCTTTTACACTACGGGCATTGTCCTTGCTTGGATTGTTACTCGCCCTTCTCCTTCAGAGCCAAACGTTCTCTGCCTCAAGAACAACATTACCTTCTCTGTATCAAAAACCCTCTTCTTTATATCACCCTGACTTTTACGATGGCGGGCATGACTTGGACCTACCTCTCGGCAAGATGCGTTACTGGGAATTTGGACCTGCCTCCGGCAAGCGGGTGGTGCTAATTCATGGTATCTCTACAGGCGCCTCGACTTTTGATAAAGTGGGCCGTCGATTAGTAAGTCATCAAAAATAGTCCAAAACAGGGTATTGACGTTTCTGTTACATAGGCGGAAAGCAATCACCGAGTGCTGGTGTTTGATCTTTGGGGGCGTGGATATAGTGATGCTCCTGCTACGTACTATGACGAGGCCCTTTATGTGAACCAGGTCGCCCTGCTTCTTCAAAAGGTTGGATGGAAGAAAGCCAGTGTTGTTGGTGTATCACTTGGAGGTAAATGTGCACTCCATCTTTTTTTTTTTTTTTTTTTTTT
>LT554417.1:503513-518472 GCA_900079185.1 Absidia glauca
TGTTGATTGCGCCTGCGGGCTTGATGGCCAAAGACGATATCCCATGGACTGGAAAACTCGCTCGCCATCCCCTGATTCGCCATCTTGTCGCTCTTCCTGTGGTCCGTCCCTTGGCACTGAAAGCTGTCCAGCACTTTTACAACTCGGTACGTAAAGACCTGTCGGATCCTGAATCAATTAAGATCGCCACCATTGCCTTGTATCAATTCGAACATCATCCGGGCTTCTTACGGGCGTTTATGGGTACGGTGGTCGATTTCCCCTTCTCCGACCTCCACGAACGCTACCAACGAGTGGGTCAACTTTGCAATACCTCCTCGCTCGACGTCTTGGCGCTTTGGGGTGATGCTGACAAGGTAAGATTAAAAAGAGAGGGGGGGGTCATCGGAGTCTAATTTTCTTTTTCTTTCTTTTATAGACGGTGCCTTTTGACAATGCCAAAACCTTGAAGAACTATGTCCCTGAAGCTACTATCGAGGTCTATCCTGGTGGTGGTCATGATATTATCATCAGTCAACATGCGAAGATGGCCAATGATATCATACTATTCCTCAACTGATATGATGAACATCCTTCTCTCTTATGACACACTCCTCCATTCTCTGTGTTACTTCCTCTGTCTCCACCTCCATCCCCACCATCCACTATCTTTTACTTCTTCCACTCACAATACTCGATACTCTGTCTTCTTATTACATGTCTCTTCTATCAATTAAACAATGAAATTAAACATGTGCATGAAGGTAAGTTTATATACTTCATACTACAATTATGATGATATAAAAAGTACTCAGTGTGTTTCATTACTTCAGCTAACCGCCACACCGATCGATACAACGGAATGGAATGCTTACCGGGATACCTTCTTTTGGCCGACTCTACGACGATCCCAACCTTGGGTTTGGTTTCAGGCACAACGGAACTCGGGGTGGATTTCGGATCAACCTGATTTATCAAGAATGGACTGATTCAGCAGCTCGTCCTACCTCTCGCCCGGTTAACATTAACTGTTTTATGCCCTTTTGCTGGTAGATCCTATGTTCCATCAAGTCCTGACGAAATCAACACAATCACATGCATCAAATCATGATCAGCCAGCCAACAGTACCAGAAGGAAGCCATGAAGAAAAAATCCACAGTGACGTGTGGTCCGCTTGTACCCATGACAACAGAGACACTTATTGGATCCTTGGACAAGATTGCCTGAACTCCGCCTCCATATGTTATATGTGTCACATGCTAACTCTCTCCCTCTCTCTCTCTAGGGTGGATCATACCAATGTTGTATCACCGTGGTGCTAATAGGATGACGGTTGCGATGCTGGGCTTGATGGATTATTGAAAACTACTTTGATAAATGGTGATGGCAACTAGAAATCACTCATTGGCCGGCATCTATGTACGACGATACGCATACAACACTATTTGGAAAACATGATGGCCACAAACTCACCAAACTCCGCCCGGCTTTTGCTACCAAGAGCATCCACTGCATTCCTTCCTTGTAGAATGGTCATAATCCGTAGTTTAGAATCCATAGCCTCTGTTTTACTTACCACTATATATGGGTATTCCATTACCTTTAGTCATAGATACTAGCAGGCGTGTTTGTTGTTGTTATTCCCCCACCCCCTTCTTTTTACATTCACACGACTACACAAATTAGTCTTTTAGAATTCAAGTCCGCCGTTTTTTTATACGCATAGTTTACAATAAAGCAATGACACACACACACACAATACGCAGACTCATACGGAAAAAGATAAAACAGCATGAACGGGTGATACATGTTGGATGTATTACAGAAAAGGGGGGGTAGACATAAACAGATTCTCTTTTCCAGTCCATCAAATCGGAGATGGTAAGCCCATGATCTTGGTTTATTGATTGTTTACACCCACCCTTCTTTAGGAGGAGATGGAAATGACTAGAGGGCATAAAGTGTTTTGGTTTCGGTACTTGTTTTTTCAGATGGATTCATTTCATAGAAACAAGGTGTTTGAAATGAATAGCATTCATGCATCTTTCTTGGCGGAGTTCACACTTGGACTCCGCCTACACTTTATATTTTTAGTGCCTTGTGTGACCCATACCGATTTTGACTTTTTTTCTCCTTCTCCGCCAGGCTTTAGCCTCCTCGGTCCCCCCTGACCCCCCCTTGCGTCAAAAATGCATATAAAAAGACGGAGGTTTTCTCAATTTGGTCCTTTTTCGCCACTTTACTCTCTTCTTCTCTTTTTTATCACTCTCTCTTTTTTATTCATACCAATGGTGGGTGGAACTTCATTATGCATTAAAGCCAAATGGGTCACTTTGAAATCATGGCTCGTTCCATCCTCTCTCGTCCTTTTACATCGCCAAAAACGACAACGACAAAAGGAACAAAAGCAACTCTACCATAAACATAAGCAACAACAGAACGAAAAGGCACAACAACAGGACCATCATCAGCAGCGACGGCCCTCTCAGTGTACCACTTGCTCCTCCCGCCTTTCTTCTGATTCCCAAGAAGAGGGTCAAGCCCACTCATTTTTCAAACGCCGCTCTAGTCAAAGCTCGCACATGTCATTGGCTGATTTCCAACGCGAAGCCGAAAAGTTGTACGATCTTTTCCTCTTGGCAATGGACGAGGTAAGCATACAAAATAATTGCGTTCCATTCATAACTAACCAGACCCCTTTGCCCCCCTTGATAGTTGAATTATGCGGGAGACTCCCAAGGTACATTCTATTACATCAACGACCGTGTCAGCGCTCAAGAAGCCATTGAAAACTTTACAACTGCATCAATGCAGCTCCTCAACACCACCCACAATACCCAATTCAAATCACAATTGCAAGCCATGGTACAACCCCGGCTGTCGCTCTTACAATCCCACTTCAGTGCTTTACCCGAACCCGATGATCTCGTCACCTATCGCCGCCCCATCTACTGTTCATAATTCTCTTTTTTTCAACTCATCCTTCCATATACCCATCTCCTTCATCCCATCTTTTATAAATAGTCTATCATCCCCGTCTCATATTGCTCACTTTGCTCAAAATAAATCATCAGGCACAAAAATTTGCTGTACATACATTTCAAACCCCGCCCAACAGCTTTGGCTTCGTAAAGAGGGGGGAGGGCATTTATTCCCTTTCCCTCTTCTTTCCCTTTGTTTTACCTTTTTTTTTTTTTTGTCATGGAATTGCTAGCTCTTCCCTCCATTCACATCCCTTAGGCGTATATGACCTCTTATCTTGGTGATGGACAACAACAAAGCCAGTAAGCCCATCTACCCCAGCCTCCGTGGGCTCACCATTAACAAAGCCAGTAAGTCCACCTACCCCAGCCTCCGTGGACTCACCACTTGTTCTAAGATTAGGATACTGATGACGCTGATATGGCAAGTCGTTCTCATTGATGGTCTTACAATGGCGTTGTCTCTCTGATTGAATTGTCTGTGGGGGTGGGGCTGGGTGAGGCGCTACTTCAAAAACCCTGAGCCTCCCCCCTTTTTTGTTGGCTGGGTGAGATGGTCTCTTTTCGATCTATTGGGCCAATTAGGATCTACGTACCAAAGGTAAGCTGTTTTGATCTCAATTGAAAGGGGGGATGTGACAAGAGTCTCATTATAGAGGTACTAACTGATCTTCTCCATAGGGGGGGATCAATGCCTTCCGCAGCTCTCTGGCCCTCATCGATGAACACCTATAGCGATTAAATAGATAGATAACCCTTTGCATGTTTAGTTACTTTATGTTAGGGAATCAAATAAACACAGAGTCATGTATGTACTTTATCAACTGATGTTTACTTTGCTTGATGAAATCATGTGCGAAGGACTTGAAGCTTCCTTTCTCTTCGTTGTTATCATCGCATCCTTTTTTATATCCCATATAGATTATGAAACATCATTGATCATAGCCCTGACCTGAAGATCAAACCATGCCAAGTTAGTAAAGAGATCAAAGCGGGGTTTCAAATTTGGTAGTGGTTGCTCCCCCCCCCCGTCGTTAGGCATAATGTAATGCTGCATTGCATACTTTTCTTGCGCATACCAGCCTCCTCTCGTTCTTACTGGTATCCATATGCAGGCGTAATCACATACCAGTTTCCCACTTGTTTGTTTTTGCCCCTTCTTTCTCCTCCTTTTGTGTTCTGACAGCTTCCCCTACAGATGCAAAAAAAGTGTATAGATTGTGAAGAGATCGGGTTTTATTGATGCTTCGGTATAAAGGACAAAAAAAGTAGTGGGTAGTAACTAGACGAATAAATAACTATAGATTACAAAAAAACTAGACTTCAACGATGGCCACATGGACTTGACTTGGTGATCGACCTTCCCCTCGGCCTTCGACTGGAATACATTCCCAAGAGACGGATTTGCCATTCACCTTCAATGGCGTTGATTCGGAATTGGACTTGTCGAGATCTTGCAGGTAGTCGCCCATGCCGAGGTAGAGACGATGGCGGCGGGTGTTTTCTTTGCGGAAGGTGACTTGGATGCCTTGCCCTGGCGAGTGTTGGATGGTGTCGATTTCAGCACCGGGGACGATATGGCTGGAGGAGCCTAAAAACACAATCTTGTCCTTGGCCGGTGGAGGGAGGTGCATGAATGTCTTGGTTTCGTGGGGTTTCAAGGTGAAGGTGGACGAAGGGTGGTAGAATAAGGGCGCGTTACGATCGGGGCAGGTCATATGCATGTCGTTATCGGTGGCAAAAAACAAGTGGGTAGGCGATTCCTTGATAGGCTTGTCGGAAAGGTTCTCCTTGACGGCGGCGAGTGGAGGAGGGAGAGGCTGGGCGGGAGGTAGATACAGGGCTTGTTCGTCGTCGGAGAGGTTGGCATAGGTTGTGTATCGTCGAGGCGCTGTCTTGTCGTTTTGGCCCAAGACCATGAATCGGATCATGAATACGCTTGGTCTGAATTCAATGACGCTTTCCACCTGAGGCACCACCTTGGGAAAAGTTGCAGAATACAAGAGGTGTTCATCAGGGCCATATTCACCAACGTTGTCGGAGCTGAAAACCAAGGCACCAAGGATATTGTTTAGCACACAAAGAGTATATCGTTCATCAGGCTTGAGCTTGTTGTTCTTGTTGCGGAGAATCATGACATCAGGGTCGTTTCCAAACATTCTGTCAGACATAGACCATCGGTACAGCGTAGAGACCAAGGAGTTTGCGGTGGAGACCCGTTCACGGACATGAAGATACTTGAGTTTGCTGTCTTCCCACCAGTTAGCCACGTCTGATCCAATGCGACAGTAATCCACCTTGCGCCAAGCCGCTGCCAAAGGTACACCACAGCCAAGAATCAGCTTGTCAGGGCCCACCAGATCACGGATCAGATCCATCGCTTCCCACATGATTTGACCGCGAGATTTGCCTTGTCGAGGAATCATAGCTGCCGCAAAGCAAAAGTCCAGTTTCACCATATCGAATCCCCAGTCTCGAAGCACAGTGTCAAAGACCTTCTTCAGGTAGGCGCGGACTTCAGGTTGATAGATGTCCAATGCATAGAACCCACCCCAATTAGGACCAGCCACCACAGGTTTGCCCGTCAATTCATCTTGGATCAGCCAATGAGGGTTCTTCTTGGCAATGTCGCTCGTAAACCCAGCAGCATAAGGCGCTAACCATAGACCCGCCTTAAACCCCGCACCCTTGATTTTCGTGGCCACATGCTTCATTCCACTGGGGAACTTTTGATTGATGGAGAGCCAGTCGCCAATCGCCGTTTGGAACCCGTCGTCGATTTGGAAGATGTTGATGGGATACTGATGCTTGGTGAGTGCTTGGATGTTTTCATTAATGATCGCTTCACTGACGTCGCCCTGTATCACATTGCAAAAAGTGGGTTTGTTAGTTCAAAGCTAAGCTACACACACACAAGTAGTCTTGTCACCTACGTAATAATTGTACCATGAAGTCCAACCGTTGACATGACGACGATGATCTTGACCAGCTTGAAGAGCCCTTCGATCCTCGAAAAAGGTAGCATAGGAATCCCACAATAGGCGTTCTGCATCGTGACCTTGATTGAGCCAAACCTTGATCAGACCACATGATTCTTTTGCTGGAATCGCCTTGCCCAAAACGTCCTTGTAGATTCCAAAAGTGTTGGTGTTGAAATCGCCTTTGAAATAGGTGTAGCCAAGATCTTCAGAAAGTGAGCCAAAGAAGGTGATGTTGTTGTGGATATCCCGGAAATGAGTGTAGCTGCTTGAATGGATCTGCCCCTTTTCCCCAGAGTGCGCAAAGATGTCATAGTCCCTATAACCAAAAAGCTTCAGTCTTCTATTGTCCCTCCTTTCCTTTACTTACCCTTGAAGGTTGTATTGAGTGTACCAAGCAACAGATTTCTTGATATCCTGTATACGATCGTTTTGCCCCAGCTCTTTTGTTTGAGACCAAGACTGGAAGCCATTCGCAAGCATCCGGAGATCTGTCAAGACGGCAGAGAACTTGGCTTCAAAGTGGACAAGTTCCATATCGGCTTTTGGTTGGAGCGCAATGGTGAGTATGTCGCCGCCTTCTTTTGCCTTGATGGTGGTGATAGTAAGAGTCAAATAAGCATCGTCAAAAGCGGCTCCAGGGCGAATGATGCAATCCTTTAGTTTGACGGCTTGGTTGTTGGGTGATGAGGTGAGCTTGTAGCTGATATCCACACGTGCAGTAGCATTCTGAAAGGTAGACGGAGGTAAGCCCATGGTGTATAAAAAACGTTCGGCAAGTATGAAGAAAAAGGAAAAGAAAGACAAGAAAGAAAAAAGAACTGAAACCAAGTTTATGAACAAATCAAAAAATCAATCGGAGTTTCAAAGTCTCGGGAGCGTCGCCACTCAAAACAAGAATGACAAGCGCGGCAAATCCTATTTCATGCTTCTCTTCTCTCTTTCCTCTTTCGCCTCACAATGACCAGCAAAACAACATTTGACCAAGCTGCCACGTCCAATTTCTTCCAAGATGACAATGAAGAAGAAGACACCCAAGTGGACTCCACGGTAAGTAGTTACTTGTCACAGCCACTCCATGATTATTACTCACTGACCCTTTTTTCTTGGACCTCAAGTATGCATACGACAGCAGAGACATGGTGGTCTTTGCCATTGATTGCTCTTCCAAAATGATGGTGACAAACGAAGGAGAAGAAGAAAGTCCTTTTACTGTGGCGTTGAAGTGCGTTCAGTCTGTATTACTGACGAAGGTGTTCAGCAACACCATGGACTTGGTGGGCGTGGTCTTCTATGGCACTGTAAGGAAAAGGACGGTCTCAAAACAAAAAAGGTTGTGTATCCACTAATCAACAGCAACATATACTTTGGTCTATGTAGGAAAAGGCGCAGAATCCAGCTGGCTTTGACAACATCTATATCCTGCAAGAACTGGATTCGCCGTCTCCTACACTCATCAAACATACGGGAAACCTGATCAAGAACATTGTCTCCTTTGACCAAGAATATGGGATCACCGCCTCTGAATTTCCTTTGGGTAATGTCTTTTGGACTTGTGTAGACATGTTCTCAGCCATGTAAGTATCCTCTTATCTCAAAAGTATATGTGTCCTAACCAACCGTTTTTCACCTATCAGTGCGAAAAAGACGAGCAGCAAGCGCATCTTTTTGATCACCAACGAAGATAATCCACACCACGACAATGCCAACCTACGAAAAACCGCTCTTCAACGGGCCAAGGTACAGTCCATCTCTATCAAAGTGTCACTCGCCACTGACCGTACCCTTCTTCTGTAGGACCTGCTCGATATGAACATCCAAATCGAACTTTTCGGGTTGGATAGGCCTGATCATACTTTCAATGCAAATAAATTCTACAAGGTAAACTTCACTTACACACAGGCAAACATCCAAGAACTGACATTTGCATTCCCGTAGAACATACTGGCTTACGAGGACGAAAAAGACGATCACCTGAACAGCAAGGATGGGACCTTTGACAAGACAGGCAGCAAACTCGAAGAACTGATGACCAGAATACGCCGCAAAGAAGCCAAAAGACGAAGTCTCTTCTCTGTACCCTTCACCATTGCAAAAGATCTCACTATTGGCATCAAGGGGTAAGGAGTAGAGTAGATAGGCTAGACATAACATACTCACCACTGGTTGTTACTTAGATATGCCATGGTAAACAGGCAAACTCGAGGCCAGGCGAGAAAGGTGGTGACAAGCAACGAACGGGTCCAAGAAGTGGAAACAAGAACGGCGTACCAATGCGTGGTAAGTTTTGTTTTTATTCTACATAGGACCCAACGTCGAGTACTCACCGCTTTTCACTAGGATTCACAATTGCTTCTCACAGATATGGATGTCAAATACTGCTACGATTATGGTGGCGAACAGGTGGTATTCACAAAGGACGAAATCTCATCGATGCGATTCTTTGGCGAGAAAGGTAAGATCTATACCCCCTGAAAGGAAACGCTGACTGATCACTCATCTTTTTATATCCATAGGCATGAAATTGCTTGGATTCAAACCACGCGACGCCCTACTCCCTCAGTACAACTTTAAACATGCTAGCTTTATCTACCCCGACGAAGAGGTAAGCCCTTGGACAATGAACAGAAAAGAACAGTGACCTTAAATTTGTGTATATCATAGGAATACGAAGGCAGCACTCGCACGTTTACGGCACTGCTCGATGCCGTCTTGGCTGAAGACAATATAGTCATCTGTCATTTGATTTCCCGAACGAACAATCTTCCAAGGCTAGTGGCGCTTTTACCTCAGGTAAGGAAAATATAGCAAAAATAACAAGGATGAACCAAGTTACTTACATGCACTGTTTTTGTCTTAGGCCGAGAAATGTGACGCTGATGGCATTCAAATCACCCCGCCTGGCTTCCACATGATCACCTTGCCCTATGCCGATGATATCCGATCTATCCCTGTCGAATCAACCCCGCAGCGTAAGACGAGAGCTTCAAACACACTCAGAATCTCTTGTATTAACCATCTTGTTTATTCAGCGACAGAAAAACAGGTGGACTCTATGAAAATGATCATCAGTAAACTTTTTATCAAAGGCGACTACGATCCTTTGGTCTTTGAAAACCCTAGTAAGTCGTCGATCAACTGTCATGCGAAGGGTCACTGATCGCTTTATACTACATATAGGTCTCCAGAAACACTATGCGACACTGCAAGCCATTGCCCTCGATGAAGAACTGGAGGAGATCGAAGACAAAACAGTACCAAAGTTTGAAATGATTGATAAGGTAAGTTTTCCAACATCACAAAGTCATCGATAGATCACCACCTTGACCTCTTTTTTTTTTTTTTTCTTTTTTCATAGCGCCTTGGTGACGAACTTGCCACGTTCAAGACTCTTATACCTGACTCACTGGACTACGGCGGCAATAAGCGTGGAGCAGTAAGTTTGAAGGGCACTGTAGCTTGGGCATTAATGTGATCTCTTAGGCTGGCGACGGAAACCCTATCAAGAAACGAGCGGCCTATCAACCCAGCGTGGAAGAAGCGTATAACACAAACCAGCTGGATAAGGTAAATATCATTGCCTGTCATTTGTTGTTAGACTCCTCACTCGTTTTGTTTGTTAGTGCACCGTACCTGTTTTGAAATCCTGGTTGACCTCCAAAGGTATCACGCCAAAAGGCAAAAAGGCAGATCATATCGCTGACGTCAAACAAGCCCTGGATCGATGAATGGAGAGGTTTGTTTAGTTACTTAGCTTAGTGTTATACTTCTCAGGAACGAATAAAACAAATGTCCATATCGCACTTTAATGTGTACCTGAATGATGTGGTGCAAGGGGAAGTTGGCGGGGTTTGAAAATGATATAAGTCTCCACTTTTTTCACAAATCTTACCTTTTACTTCTTCTTTCCTTCCCTCTCACTTTTTTTTCTTACCATCGGCTTTGCTATGGCACTCCCTCTGACACGAACTATGCATGACGACCCTTGACATTGACAGCAACGGTAAGTCCCCTTCTCAGCATCCTGTTCACCTCTCTTGCATTACTAACATTAACATCTTTCATCATTACTCTTCCTTTTCTTAGATGATCGAATGGGATGACAACGAATATAGGCTCTCTGGCAGCAGGACTGGATGGGCATGTGGTTAGATTAGGGACTGCTCGCAATTTTTTTAGGTGCATTCCCCTTCCACTGTAGAATCTAGTAGTCAAAGTTACTAATAAAAGTGTTCCATTCTTTGCCCATATCCTCTGCGCCTATCACTTGGACTTTTATACAGCATTGCCACCTTTGTACTTCTCCATTTGCTTGGTTTTTACATCCATTTAGACATTCCATTACTACACCTAGTTGCCATTAGACATTAGCTTATCCACGGCCACAAACATAACTCTTTCCCCTTAGTCTTAGTGCACCAATAAAGCCTACTTGAACCATTCTTTGAAAAAATTTGTTCTAATCCATAACAGATAAATGGCTCGTCATTGACAACAGGTGATTTGTACCGCTACATTTCAGAGTCTCTAAGATCACTGGAGCTTATGCAAATGAACAAAGTCATGGAGATGGGTTAAAGTAGGGTTTTTATTGACTGATTAGGTTATGCTTAAGCTACATTTCAAAAAGGTAGCAGTGAATACAGGACTTGTCATGGAGTGACTAGTCTAGTGTAATGAGCTAAGCAAAAGGGAGGAGGAGAGCAGACCAGGGTTATCCAAAGTATCAAAAGTAGTAGGCGTTGGGAATGAGTCAAGGGATAGTGCACTTTATCGGTACAATGGCTAGGGAATCTACTATGGACAAGAAAAAAAAAATTCAAGGGTTTCCCCATGTTTTTGACATTTGAAAATTTTAAAAAGAGCCTTTTTGGGCGACATGAAGCATTGGTGGAGTCGGCATTAGCATCGTCGTCGTCTCTATTGTTGTCGTCATCGTTGTAGCCGATCTAGTGTCAAAAGAAGGAGGAACGATGCAAAAGGCAAAAAGTTAGTATTGGTAAGCAAAAGATGAACATGACGTGAGAAGAGGAGAATTACCGTTCGTTCGTTCGTTTGCTCGTTCGTTCGTTCGTTTGTCGTCGCGGAGTAAAAAAGAATGACAATGCGGTAAAAAAGTGATGACGAGGGGAAGAAGGAGCAAATATCAAGGACGGGTAGAAAAAAATGTCTTATAGCCAATCGGGGTTTGAAATCTAGAGCGCATAGGCACACGTTGTTGAAGGAGTGTGTGAGCAGGATCGTGTTCCTGAGCTTCAATTTGCAGCAAATCCCTGACATTTCAGAGTGAGCATGCTACTACATTCTAATGCTATGATGTTGACTTACCTTTTGAATGACAAGTGGGCCGGATCAGAGAAAATTGAATGATGTCAAATGGGATGGCAGGGGTGGAGTTCCATCATGAGCATCGAGACTTGTGTAAACGTCTTTTCGGGCATCATGATCACCTGTACAAAACAAATGCATTGGCAGCGACGGTAAGTTGAATAGGCTGGTGTTGTCATGGCTGAGTTCTTTTGCCGCCAATCGGTCATGCCATTCGCGGACCGCCGGGAATAACTTCTTGCAGAGGCTTGTAGGTGGGTCAAGGGCGGCACGAGCAAGATAAAAGGATCGACCATTGGTAGGAAAGCTTGCCATTGATCGCATCATTTCTCCTGGAAGGCTGGTGAGATATGCGCCGTTCATCGTCGTGATCACGGAGGCACACAGCACAGGAATGCTTTGTTCTTGGTAGCGTTTGATAGATATGGATGGCATCTTTTTTCTCGTGAAATTTGAAGGAGGGTTATTCATTTCGATTTGGAGAAATAAGGCAACTCTTTACAAAAAATTGGGGTTCAAAACCGATGAGTTGCTTAAATTTTACCAACTTTTCTTGCATGAATGTCGGAGTTTACAAAATAGCAGGGGACCGAGGAAAGCGAAGCATTGAGTAGCATGATCGACTAAAAGATGCTCTTTAAGAGTATTTTACATGCAATGATAACCATTGGCACTGTCCATACCATACCACACAAGAACAAAAGTACCAGAAATGGCAATGATTCCTTTTCTTGTAAAGTCCGACAGAAAATGGCATCAACGCTAAAAGGACTTTTTTTTTTCTTTTGTATCATGACGCTAGTCATTTTTGATCAATGTAAGGGGATAGTGATGGGAATATACGTCTCCTTATAAGATGTGTCGGCACTAGTACAAAAAGTTCCATCCTGAAACAGTCGTCATGGCGATGGCTAAAGATAACGACACAAGACACCTTTGTTATCAGGACGTTTTACTGTACCTAACACAAATGTGAGCACGTTAATGACAAGGAGTACCATTTATGTCACTATTTGTTTGTTTCATTGGGACTCACGCTGCTCTCAGGTTGTTGGGTTTAGAAGGTCAGGAAAAAACCCCAGCATCAGGTTTTGAGCAAATCATGCGTAGGTTATAACCAGATGCGGCCTGATTATCGTTTTCTTTTTCTCGTTGGTACTCATGCCCCTTCATTGTACTACTCCATAAATCTTAAAAATCCAACCAAACTTTAAATCACCAAACCAAAACAGCGATCCCCGACTAACGTTGACCTTCCGATAGGATCACTTTTAGCCATTTTTCGTCGAGATGAAAGCGCTACATGTCTTATGTGAGGCTATCTTTTCCGAATAAGAAGTCAGTGGAAGATACGTTGCTGTCCATCTGATAAGAGACCTGACGGAATCTTCCATTATCAATGCAAAAAGCCATTTCTAGTAGGGGCCAATTATGACTTCAAACTCCGCTCCCTCCCGTCACTCTTTCTCACTTCCCGTTCTCTGTAAGTGGTTGCTCTCTGGCAAGTTGTAGGATATCTTCTATGTAGTAAAGTACAGTATGTCTAGAACCAGTTGGTAAAGGGACGAGGGGTGCAGTGGCAGCTATGCTGGGACCAGCATAGAAGACGGAGTTGAAGGCGGAGTTGCATCACATGGGTTACCTTCCTATGGATCGGAGTTTTCTATTGGCCGGTGCCGAAAAAGTATAAAGGTGGATGCATTGGTGTCGGTCTTTCTTTCTCTTTCTTCCCTGATTTATAAACTTTGAAGAATTGCTGGATCAATTTCTTACGCTTCACTTTTGTTTTTGCTTATCTGTTTGCCACCATCCACTTTGACTATTTACCCACACCTTTCATTACTCATTACTACCATGCTCTACACCTTTTTATTGTTACTGGTGATCCCTTTTGCTGTTTGCGCCCCCATCAAACAGTGGTCTTTTGATAACAGAAACAGCGGAAGACTAAATGCCGACAACAATTTGGCGTCTTTATCAACAATGGACCTCATGATCCACGATGATGTCCAAGGTCATTACGAAAACATCCTCGACGAAGTTATCAGCACACACAGCGAAGACGTCCTTGTCCGAATGGCCCATTCCATGAACGACCAACAATCTTTGGAACAACTTTTACAACCTCAGGCAATTGCTTTACTTCATCACCCTGTGCAAGGTAAGCCCCCTATTTTGAAGAAAGAGAAAGCGGAGAGAACTGACTTTTTTTTAATGCTCGCTAGAAACATGCCTTGCTCGCATGCCTGGTATCATTGCCCACCATCTCCATCGTCTTCATACAAAGCTGGTGAACTCCATCGAGCCAGAGGTCAGCACCCTGTTAGAAGCGTATCCCCTGGAAATCACCAAAGACCAACAAAAGATGATGAACCAACTGATGCAACTAAACAGCGCGGTAGATCGACAGGTGATGCAAATCTTAAAGCTAGAGGGATTGGAACACAAGGTGGCTTTGGATCTCTCTGTGTGTGAAATTCAACAAAATCAACTGGCACCCTCCGCTGATCGTCCTCGCTCATTCTGGCTGCTACTGAAGAAAGTCTGGAAACAAGCTGCCCAAGCGGCGTCCTATAGTCGACCGGGGCGAATGATTGCCGAAATCGATGGTACTCGGGTGACAGATCTGGATCGTTTGGTTACCGTGGTACAAGACGAATCTTTGCTTTTGGTTGGAGACTCTGTCCATGGTCCTTCTTTGATACGGTCTTACTTGGATACAATTGCGTCAAGTCTACAGGCGGAGTTCAACTCTCGTTTGCCTGAACTGTATGCTCTGTTGAAATCTGACGTGCTTGATGAAGAAGTCACCGCCTAGGTTTGCCTTACTGTAAACATTCCCCCCCTCTTTTACTATAGTTTGTATATTTCTCCCACATACATATTACATACACCTTGTACCTTTCTTCTTTGTATACATCAATAAAATCTTCTGCGAACCATACATTCAATGACTTGTAGTGTCAGATGGCTCTATCCTCTTACTGTTGATCCTTTACGTATACCATGCTTGTATTTGGTTTCATTTGGATGTTATTCCGATGGAAACTGTGTTCCTGAAACATGGGAATTTCAAACCCCGCCAACTGCCTCCCTTTCAGGTCACTTTTTTCTTCTCTCTCTACATTACTCTGCTCGTGACTGACCAGGTATGCACATCAGAACAGTACTTCTTCTCGGCAAGAGGTCCTTTGGTGAACTGAATTCATTACTGATTAGAATCCATTTACCCAGTAGTGCTTGAAGGTAAGGCTCGACACAAGCATAGAGAGGGAGTATTCGGAGTTTGAAAGTACTACAAGTCTCAACTATTCTCCCAAACTCCTCTCATCTCCATTGGCTTGGTTTTTACAACAGTTTAGTCATTACCATCACATCAACTTGCTTCCCCACTTGAACAGTTAGCGTACCTGTAGTCTCTATCATAGTCCCAATTATAGCTTCAGAGTCTTATTCCGTCAATAAAACCTGCTTGAATCATTTTCCAAGAGACTTTGCTATTATGCATGACCAAACCTTTTCCATGTCCATTACAAAGATCAAACTAATGATGGGTGGTTCACCATTACCAATTCCTAAGAGGCCATTCGTCTACTAATCTGAGATATTCTTTATTTGAATGAATGCAACTATTATTAGGCTATATGTCTAAGTGTAGGGGGGGGGTGGGGTCTACATATACTGGACTTGCC
>LT554417.1:518668-540299 GCA_900079185.1 Absidia glauca
GGAGAGACTAACGTAGTGTAATGACTTGGGGATGGAGGAGAGAAGATCCGGTCAACGGTCTTAAAAGTATCAGTGGCGATGGGCGCAGGGTTTAAGCCAAAGGATAGCGCACTTCAGCAGTGCAATGGTTAGGGAATCTACTATGGACAAGATGAGTACACGAAAAAAAAAATTTCAAGGGTTTCCCCATGTTTTTCACATTTGAAAATTTTAAAAAGGGCCTTTTTGGGCGACATGAAGCAGTGGTCGAGTCGTCATTAACGTCGTCATCGTCGTTATCGTCGTCGTTATCGTCGTAGCCGATCTAATATCAAAAAGAAAAAGAAACAATGCAAAAGGTAATTGTTAGTCATGGTAAGATAACAAATGACCATGATACGGAGAAGGGGGGGGGCATTACCGTTTCGTTCGTCGTCGTTAAAGATCGTTGCCGTCGTCGTTCGTCGTGGAATCGTGTAAATGTCCAAGGAAAAATAAAAGTGATGAAGAAGCAAAGAAGAAGCAAATGAAAGAGATTGGCGGGAAAGGAATACTTATACCTTTTTTCAAACCCCGATGGCCCGGTCCCTGCCAGTGTCGAGCTTCAGGGATGAAGATGACTCCATTCACATACTCTGCAAGTTTAGAGTACCATGTTAGCCCTTGTACCTGTTTTGATCTGATGAGCGGGAAGTCAAAGCCTAGACTTTTATGCAGCGGAGCTTATATGGCTAGCCCAAAAAATCAAATAGTATACACGATGCGACAACTTTGGACAAATCAAATCTTTTCGTTCGACGCTTTATTGACAATCACAACGCAAATGTTACTAATCTACTAATAATACACAAACACATCTAATGTAGCTTAACTATCATGCCGACCGACTGATTTTCTTGATTTGACCGAGGGTATTCTTCATCTGTTCATAGTCGCTTTCGCTTTGTGCATACTTCATTTTGAATTCGATCAAGGTAGATTCCATTTCGGCCAAATGATCTTCGAGCTGAGCATTGCGTTCGACCAGTTGTGCATTTTCAAGGGCGAGGCGATGGAATGTGGGGTCGGTGTCTTCTGTCGTCGGCGTCCGTAGGCGTTGCTCGAGGTGTGCGATGGCATGGCGGAGTTGCTGGTGGGTATCGTGGGCAGATGCCATGGCCATTTTCGATTCGATCACCTGGCGTGCCAAATCCTGGTGTTCTTTGTTCAAGGTATCGTACGACACTGTCAATTCTTTGGCGCGCCGCGAGAGCTCGTAATGTTCGGTGCGGAGATGGTCTTCCTTTTCTAGTCGTTTGGCTTCTTGGGCAGCTTCGATTTGATAGCGTTTGGCGAGTTTTGTTAGGTGCCGGGCGTCGATAGTAAAAGCCAATGCATCCTTGACGAGATCGTTCACGTTGTCCTAATAAATGAAGCGGTGAGGGTCATGCCCATGAGTGTCCTTCCTGCCTCTTTTCTTACCTGATATAGATCAAAGATATCGGACCCGAGGAAGCGCAAAAGACCTTCGAATTCCAAACTAAGCAGGGTTGATTGGTTCTTCTGCATCAGAGCCAAGGCCACATTCAAAATGATACAGGTACCTTGAGTAAACACCATATCGAGGACACGGAACACCAACTCCAAAGGGCACCGATAAGCGAAGAGAGTCATAAACCATTGAGAGGCATACATTGTCGGTCGCACTCCCTGGGCTTCTAGATGTCGGTGAATTATGGGCAGGTGTACCTTTAGCAGATCGTCAAACTGGAACATCCGTTCATGCAGTAGCTCCATCTTGGGGGTAAAGTGGCCACGCAATCCGTAATTGTTCATGAGATCTATGAGCACACAAAACGCCGTTTCCTCGGGCACCTAAAAGACGGATCAGTACTTGCTATTGTATTTCATTTGAGAATGCAAGACTAACCTGTAGTAAGAGACAACCAACGACAAAGGGAAGACCTTGACAGTAGCCTACCTGAGGATCATACAAACTATATGCCCTGAGCACATCAAACAGCATTTCTTGACCATCGCGTTCCCGGAAGAAGGTGTGTGTTGGAAAGGTGCGGGCCAGATCACGTTGGATGACCTTTTCATGCGGACTTGTTTCCTTGAGTAGCTCCCGATACATCAATTCTCGGGTATCGTTCTTGGTTTGATGAGAGAAGACTTGCCAGAGAAGGCCACGAAGTGAGGGAGGAATGCCAATGCAGAGATGATGGCGCAGATCTTCTGGTTTCACCGACCCTGCCTCTTTGATCGTAGTAGCCCAGAATTCTACCGTGCATGAGAAAGAAGGGAGATTGTGAGTAAGAATGTGTCCTTTTTCGTGATCCTTTCCTTTTCGCCACTTTACCCCAATCGTGAATGTCAGTAGACGATTCTTTCAGTTGGTCTAATTGAGCGGAAAGGTCGGCATGGCATGTTGAAGGAGTAGCGCTGTGAGGGATGGAGGTGGAGGAGATACATCTGCTTTGTCGGTTCCTGTACATATCAGAAGGCCGATCCTGGTGAGGGTTCGTCATGGGAGAAGGTGAGGATGGAGGAGCTTCGTCGGAGTTCATTTGGGATGGAATCTGCCGATCGGTGGTTGGACAAGAATCAGCGGCATTGATGTTGGTGTCACCAGCCAGACAATCTTGCAAAGTTGTCGGTACCGTGGTTAAAGTGGCTGCACGGGGTCGATAGGATGATGATTGCCGGGTCGATGAGATTGTCGTAGGGTGGCCGAGTGTAAAGGATCGTCCTCGCCTAGTCTCTTTACTGTGGATCGGGGGTTCTATGGGTAAAAAGCTGTATTAGAAGATGATGCGACTTATACATAGGTTGGTTTATACCTTGTGATACCATAGACGATAAAGACAGGTGGTGAGTTTTTGCTGTTGTAGGCGTGGTGATAGCTGTATCGGTGACTGTATAAGCATCGCTGGAAGATGACAGTGAAGAAGACGAGGTGGTGGAAGAGGATACAGTGAGTATTGTGTCTTGAGCACTGGTATTAGGTGAAGGTGAGCTGCTGTTCTGTCCATTCTTCGTACTTTTATCTTCACGCTGGGGGGTTTCATTATCGTCACTGGTATCTTCGTCGTATTCATCGTCGGTGTGTACATGGATTCGAAAACCAAAGTGATCGTGGAATTCCGAGCCATTAGGATTCTGTAATGCATTGTGCACAACATTCAGGTCAAAGTCATGCATGGGATGGTGGTGGTCAGTGGAGGAGGAGTCAGAATCAGAAGAAGGCGTTGACATTGGGAAAGAGCAAAAAGTGAGAAAGTAAAAGAAAGACGAAAAATTAAGTAGGGCGGGGAATGAATTATAAAGGGGAGGGAGGGGCCAAATCAAATCAGTTCCAAAAGTGATGTTTATTGTATGATTTTAATCTAATCTAGCATTCTAAAACCACGGATCGTCAGGAGGTTCGGTTGCAGTTGGAGTTGATTCAGCCGTTGATGAGCTTGATGATTCGGTCTTGTTGCCATCCCGTTTGTCCGTAAAAGTCCACAATCCACACTCATCACAATCCCGTTCCTTCTTGCATATCGGTAGTGGGAGGGCCGTTTCTGTCTTGTTCAAGATATCATCGATCACGTTCCTGATTCTATGAGTTCGAGCATCCACCCGCCAGCCATAATCCTGGACTGTATCCCAGACGCACAACTAGAAGAAAACAAGAAGTGAGTGGAGGCACAGCCTTGTGACGCATGCATAGTGTTACCCTACCTTTCCAGTATGACATTTAGATTCCATAGCAAACCCCCCAAACCTAAAAGATAGGATAAAACAAAAGTGATGTCAAGATCTATACAAATGGATCCAAGCTTTCCAGATTTCTTACCAACAGCTACTACTAGCCCCTGTGCATTCACCCGTGAAGATAGGGTCCGCCGTGTGCCCGAAATGCCATAAAGCCATGTTCTTGTAATGCGGCAGATGCAGTCGAGTTGAAGCAAGTTGTTCCCCTGGGGCTTCAAAGGAAATCACCGGGATTCCAAAAGTCTGACCCACCAAGCTAGCCAAAGATCCGCCAAGTGAATGACCTGTCAGCCATATGGTTGCATTTGGGTAGCGCTCGGCCACATCCAAATAGATCGCCTACAGTCAATTCCAATGGTGAGAGAATAATTCATTTGAGTTCGAATTCGGACTTACCATTGCATGATCATAGTAAAACTCCGCATCCAAGATACTGTTTTCCAGGCATTCGCTTCTGCATACATACTCGTTGCCTTGGTAACAATCACACACGGGAGTCCAGGCTCGACTGATTCGTGCACAGCAACAAGAGAAGAGCATATTGTCCTACATGAAAACACTGTTGTTAGTCTTCTTATCAAGTCAGATACCCGTACTTACATTGATCTTGTCCTTTTCACCAGTAGGTCCAGTCTTCCACAAGTCTACACTAGTCCCTTTATAGCTAATCACAAAAAGTGTGTCATTCGCATTCCCAAAGACATGACCTCGAACCCCATCAGAGTCCCACCCAAACGAGGTATTCTACAAACATAAATGTTTGCTATGGTGAGTTCATCACTTTTATCAGCAGGGCCTTTACTTACTAAATGCCATGGCTCACCAAGATCATACCAGTCGGTTGTATTGTCGATACCAGAGTAAGCATTATTGGTCATCATGGCGAGGCTGAGAAGGGTCGATCGGCTCGTCACATCAGGTACTGGCTGGTCGACCTGTTCCTTGAGAATGTCCATATTCGCTGCTGTCAAGGATCCTAACCGTTTCCAACGTATCTTTTTCGGTTGGTAGCCTTGGCTCGACGTTGATAAGGGGCTGCCTTGTTGTATTAGGTGGTTCTTGGCTGGCTTGCTGAGTCTTTCGGAGGAGTCCGTTACGGCGGATATATCATAGAGAGCATCGTTCGATGATCGCAGCTGTGAATTATAGATATCGAGTCTTCTAAAAAGGCGTGGTGTCGGTCCACTCGGGGAGGAATGATGGTATACCGAGTGAAGGGTCAAGGTGAGTGCTTGGGATTGTCGCTGTCGTTCTGCCGCACTGTCGAGTTGGAACGGCTGTTGATACTGTGCGCACATTCCATACGTTGTAAAAACGAGTATAAATAGGATAAAGTGGTAGATTCGCATTGTTGTAGAGAGTATAAAGAAAAAGAAAGAAAGAGAGAGAAGCGTAGATCTGGGTAAATCCCTATCTTTCAACATGTGAGCAAAAACTCCGCTCGGCTATGGCGGCGTTTGAAAATAAAATCAAGACAATGGGCGCTCACTTTCTCCTCCGTCATTCTTCTTCGCTCAACACTTTTTATAGATAACGCACGACGTCATTGTAATCGCCACTGTATACTTACCAGTGAACCAGCTCTTTAGAATAAGCAATCAGCATCCATCTCACCAAGTATGCTCGGCACAATTAGATTGCTGCTGACTCACAACATCGACTAGATTAGCAACGACCTTTTTCGACCACCATGGTGTTTTGGTCAGGTAAGCGAAGGTAGATGGCATTGACTGGCTGATGAACTTTTTCTATTGAACTTTCGAGGTACAATTGGCGTCGCTCTCAACATGGCCCACTTGTTACCCTAGAAACGCTGTCATTATGCAAATCGACTGGACACCGCACCAAAGAAACCGAGTATGTGGTCAGCAACTCCGATGTTAAAGGTTTTCCCGACAACGATCAAGGAATGTAGGACAACGGTAATGAGTAGAATGCTCATAAATGCCAAAGATGACCTCCATGGGGGCTGATACCGTGTAATGATTCTCACACCCCTTTACTCCATAGTCACTCCAATCTTACCTTAAGCTACCATCAGTACAAGGGTCGGGGCCATTATTGCATGAATGAAACGAAACATCTCAATACTGGATCGGACGAATGAATGATTTGCGGGAATGGAAAAGAACTACATTACTTCGACTCTGATGGTGTGATGTCTTAAGCTTGGATGAATCGATCTGAAACAGGTAAGAGGGTAATCCCGAGCAAGCGGCAATCACAACGGGGAATGATGCCGTTTGTGCAGGAAACGATTACAAATCTGATGTGGAATCCAGGGGTTGGGGGCGGTATCAAGGGAACAAGACGGCCGGCGGGAAACTCTGGTATGATTGACTTCCCTGTTAACGGAAGAGGAACTTTGAAGTAGATCACAACTAGGGGATTGAAATGATAGTTGGTTGGCTGGCAATAGCATAATATAGTATAGCATAAAATAGTATAGCCTAACATTAGTGTAGTATAGTAGCCAATCTATAGTAAAAGCTATGTAGTAGAGGTAGTGACAGTTTGATAGTTAGAAATAAACGTTGTGCCGATGTATCAGATCAACATTCCGGATGGTATCGTCATTATTAATTGATCTGTTGAGGCAGTACACCCTGTTTGGATTAATAATTGTCTCCGTCAGTGACAGCTTTCTGGCCAATTATTCATCAGAAAAAAAGGGGCAGGATTTTTTTCGGGCGGGAGTATAAAAAGGCACTTTTTTTTTTCTCTTCGCTTTTCTTCTCTTTACTTTTCACTTCTATCTCTCTTCACTATCCAACTTCAACAAACAATGGCTCTTCCTTCTGCTGCTTCCAACAAGTCCTTCCCTGCTGGTACTCCCTTTGACGCTTCCAAAGCTGATTCCCTCCTCTTCTCTCCCATTACTACAAAGGTAAACAGCAACACATCCACTCTCATGTTCATCAGTCTAACCTGCTTTTTGATTATGTAGTCTGTCACTGCTCACAACAAGATTGTTGTGGCTCCTATGTGTATGTACAGTGCTGAAGATGGCTACATTAACGATTTCCACTTGGCTCATCTTGGAGCCTTCGCCTTGAAGGGTGCTGGCAGTATTATCATTGAAGCAACTGGTGTCGAACCCCGCGGTCGTATCTCCCCTCACGATCTTGGTCTCTGGGAAGACGGTCAAATTGCTCCTTTGAAACGGGTGGTGGACTTCCTCAAGGCCCAAGGCTCTGTACCTGGGATCCAATTGGCTCACGCTGGCCGCAAAGCTAGTATGGGATCTCCTTTTGCTGGCTACCGTGTGGTTCCTGAAGAAGAAGGTGGATGGAGCCAAGATGTCGTAGGTGCCTCTGACATTCCCTTTGATGAACATCACGCCAAGCCCCGTGCTCTCACCGTGGATGAAATGAAGGAAATCAAGCAAAAGTGGGTCGACGCTGCTATTCGTGCTGACAAGGCCGGTATTGAACTCTTGCAAATCCACAGTGCTCATGGGTAAGGAACAAGAACAAAATTATAAAAAAGAAATCATGTACTCACATAACACTTTCTATAGGTATCTTTTGCACAACTTCTTGTCTGGTAACTCCAACCAACGTACTGACGAATATGGTGGCTCTCTTGAAAACCGTTTACGCTATCCTCTCGAAGTAATCAAGGCGGTGCGTGATGTCTGGCCTGCTGAAAAGCCTTTCTGGGTCCGCTTCTCTTCCAGTGATCACAAGAACGTGGAATCTTTCTCCAAGGACAACAACGGTTGGGATATCTACCAAGCCATCGAATACGCCAAGGAACTCAAGAAGATCGGTGTCGATGTTGTAGATGCATCCTCCGGAGGAAACCTTCCCGGCATCTCGGTAAGAAACCATTAGTAGCTTGCCACTGTCATTCTTGTTTGTACTCACACTCATGTCCTTTGTACTTTTTAGTACCCTGCTGGTCCTTTGTGGCAAGTCCCCTTCTCTGAAATCATCAAAAAGGAAGTCGGTATCGCCACTGGCGCTGTGGGCATCATCACCAAGGGCACCGAAGCTGAATCTATCTTGAAGGAAAACAAGGCTGACTTTATCTGTGTGGCTCGTGAATTCCTCCGTGATAGTGCCTTCCCATTGACGGCTGCTCGTGAACTGGGCGTTCCTGTAAAGTGGGCCAACCAATTTGAACGGGCTGATCGTGAACGCACCATCCCCAAATCCAAATTCTAGATTAGCTTATGTAGTATACATATAGAAATTATAGATCTCGTTGTATTTATAGTGTAAACAAATAAAGGTTGCATGTCTTGATGGAAACAACAACTGTCTTTTTATCTCTTGGTTGCATAGTAGCGGGTGGATGGTGGCGCCATTTGGAAATTCGTGAACTTTTGAAAACATTTGCTGTAAAGAGTTGCCCTATTTCTCAAAACCAAGGTAGATAACCCCCTTTCAAATTTCACATGAAACAAGATACAATCCATATCTATCGAACGAAACTAAGAACAAAGTACTTCTATGATGTATGCATCCATAAAGTCTGCACAAAGTTATAAAAGAGCGGCTGACTGGAGTGCCTCTCAAAAAGGGTGATTAATTCAATAAATCTTAACATGCTTAACATCATTCGATAGATAAAAGGCACCTCTATGTCCATGTTAAATTTCATGGTGGTTTGCCATCCCGTTCACAAGAAAATTGGAGTCCAAGAAACATGGCGGGTTGTCCTTTTTCCAAAGGGCGGGGTTTAAAATGTTTTTGAAAATTGGGACTTTTTTGAAAATGCCAACTTTTGATTCCCTTTTTTTTGGAAAGAGTTGCTTATTACTCAGAACCGACATGGACAACCCACCGTCAAATTTTACAGGCATCACTACACAGCGCATATCTATCGACTGATACCCAGAAACAAGCACTTTGACGTTGTATGCTGTCGTGAACGCTAAAAGAAGTCCTCCGAAAGCGACTGATTGGAGTGGTATCAAAAAAGACAGTTTACTCAGGGAATCCCAACTTTCTTGGTATCATTCGATAGATAAAAAGTACCTCTGGATCTATGTTAAATTTGATGGTGGGTTGTCCATTCCATTCGCAAGAAAATTGAAATCCAAGAAAAGTGGGATTTTTTCTAAGGGGATTGTCTGTCCTTTTTCCAAATGGCGGGATGTGAAAAGTTTCAAAATTTGAGCTTTTTGAAAACTGATCGGTTTTGAACCCCAAATTTTCGATAAAGAGTTTCTCATTTCTCAGAACCGAGATAGACAACCCATTGTCAAATTTTACAGGCAACATAATACAATGCATTTCAATTGACTGATACCCAGAAACAGGCGCTTTTCATGTTGTATGCTGTTGTGAACGCTAGAAGAAGTCCTCCGAAAGCGACTGATTGGAGTGGTATCAAAAAAGACAGCTAACTCAAGGAAACTCAGCTTTCTTGGTATCATTCGATAGATCAATAGTACCTCTGGGTCTATGTTAAATTTGATGGTGGGTTGTCCATCCCGTTTGCAAGAAAATTGAGATCCAAGAAAAGTGGGATTTTTGCCAAGGGGATCGTCTGTCCTTTTTCCAAAAAATTTGAGCTTTATGAAAACTGATCGGTTTTGAACCCCAAATTTTCGATAAAGAGTTGCTTATTTTTTGAGAACAAAGATAGACAACCCACTCTCAAATTTAAAAGGCAATACAAGGCAATGCATCTTTATTGACTGATACCAAGAAACATGTATTTTTATGTCGTGTGAGTCCGTGAACGCTACAAGAAGCCTCCAAAAAGCGACTGGTTGGAAAGGTATCGAAAAAGACAATTTACTCAAAAGAACCCCGACTTTCTTGGTATCTGTCGATAGATAAAAAGCACCTTTGGGTCCATTTTAAACTTGATGCTGAGCTGTCTATTTCGTTCGCAAGAAAATTGAGATCCAACAAAAGTGGGACTTTTTCAAAAGGGATGGTCTGTCAACGCAGAGCCTAAATCTATCACTATCAACACAGAGCCCACAAAATGGACGCCAACCGACGACTTCCGGTCGTTTATTCAGTCAATAAACCCTACTTGAAACCATCTCTACGACTTTATTCTTTTGAATGTCTTGGAAACTCTGGCATGCGCCATGTCTTCACCGTTTAGGGCTGCATATTTGTCCCAACGCTGACGGCGGCCAATAGCACACAACCCATCATCCAGCCATTGCCCACAAACTATTCCTGGCTAAAGAGAAGGAAGTTTTTTTTATTTACAGAGATCACTTTTACCAAAATCTACTATGAGGGTACTATAGGTTATCTAAACTAACAGTGCAGTGTAATCTATGGGTGGGATCTATAGGTCAAGTTGTACAGTTGCTTGTTCGTCATTCCACAAGACCAGCCTCCTTTGACATCGAGTAGAAAGACGATGCCTTATTAGCAAGTAAGGATTGCGGCGCATCGAATTCTACAATAGACCCCTTTTCCAGTACAAGAATCCTACAGAGTAACGAATGGAATTTGAGTAGATGTTTTCATTTGCCACTATGATTGTTTTCCCATACATACCGATCAGAGTCCATAACAGTATTGATCCGGTGAGCAATGGTGATAATGGTGCATTGCTTGAATTGCTCTCGAATGGTTTCTTGTATGATGGCATCAGTTTCCACATCGATCTAATTCAAGATTTTGTATAAAGGTTGAGTGTCTATTTCCTCAAGATCACTGTAGAGGGTAGGCACTTACGGCTGCAGTTGCTTCATCCAAGACAAGAATCGAGGTATGACGAAGGAGGGCTCGGGCTAGACAGACCAGTTGCCTCTGACCAATCGAGAAGTTGTCGCCATCTAAACAAGGAGAGATTAGCTTCCTTTCCTAACCTTCCTTTTTTGTACCTACTTTCTAATACCGCCGCATTAAGCTTGCCATCCATTTTGGAAATATGCTCACTGAGATGAGCGTTTTGTAGCGCCTTCCAGAGCTCAGCATCATCACTTGTACCAAATGGATCCAGGTTACTACGCACAGTGCCGAAGAAGAGTACAGGGTCTTGTGGTATGATGGTCAGACGGGATCTAATGACATACAGAGTAAAAAGTCTGATCAGTAAGAAGATCACAAATACAGACACCCCCTCTTACCTGAGATCAAACAGACGTAGTGTGGATATATCTATTCCATCAATAGTGATACTTCCTTGAGCAGCTTCGATGATCCGAAACAGGCCAAGTGTCAGACTGGTTTTGCCCGACCCTGTTCTACCACAAACTCCGATCTTTTCACGAGGGGCAATCTTGAAGGAGACATCACGGATAGCCAGATCCAAGCCAGCACGATAGCGAGTAGCGTAGTCATGGAATTCAATTTCACCTTTTTCGGGCCACATTGGACTGACACCCCGCATTGAGTCATATTTTTCATGCGGAAGGTCAATGTACTAAAGGGGGAAAGGGTTGTTAGTGGGCTGGGTCATGAATCATCATCATAATGCTTCCTTTTACCTCTTTGATGCGCTCCACCGATACAATGTTTGTCTATTCAAAGAAAGGTTAGATAGGGTAATGTATTCGGTCATCACCACACTTGCCTCGATTTCACAAAAGGAGCGAATCACCCAGTTCAGAGCTTGCGTCACACTGAGAGCATAGGACACACTAAGACCAACAAGGCCAGGATCGATGTATGACTTGTCCCCGTACAGGACGCCCACAACTGCAAATATGGCGGCACCAAAGATGATTATAGAGCCAAGGAACTCCAAACGCACCGCCAGCCAACGGTTACAGGCAATCGAGGGGAAGTAAGCACGTTGATTGTCGTCCAATTTTGTTTCGTTGTCGTATATGAAGCGGTTCTGTTGCTCGTACGCCCTGATACTTGTCACACCAGTGATGCTTTCTTGGAAGTGAGAATAGACTGGGCTTTTTCCGATTGAATCAAGACGCTTCAGCTCCCGAGAGGTTTCAAGATAGTAACGCTGGATATACAGGTAGATAAATCCTAATGCATAAATATGAGTGGGTTGTTAGCGCACTGATGCTTGCTGTAGCTGCCTATTTTTGCTAGTTACCTAAAGGTATGATCAGGGCCAGGAAAAAAGGAGTTGAGAAGGCGATGATGGCAACCGTAGCCATGACAGAGAATAGGACTCTATATGGTGCAAAAAAAACCCGCCAAGTGAGTATGTAGGGCCCATCTTTTCCCGCTATAACAACGTACCTGAAGTAGCCACCAAAGGATCGAGGCAAGATTTCATCCACTGTATGCTGATCTTTGCTGAAGCGATTAAGAATCCGACCCAATGGAGTTGTATCAAAGAATGACATTGGTGACCTGCATTGTTAAAGAGAAGAATAGGGTGTCCATCAGTCTTATTGACCACCTTTGTGTTTCCAAGCTTACCTGATGACACTTTCCAGCATTTCAGAGTGCAGCACCTTTGCCGATCGGATGGCGCAAGTGACCCACAGAGCCAAAGTCTGAATGACAGAGAAGATAGTTGCCGACCAGCCAATAACGGCATAGATGCCCAGATAGAACCAGATTCGAGAATTGCCTTGTTCCTGCTGGTTTTGATTACTCCATTCCTTGAGCCATAAGTTTGCGCCGACTTGAGAGATTTGAGCGAGAATTTGGAAGACGAGGACCACAGCAACACCAATGAGGGAGCACGATTTGGCGTATTCCTTGTAAACATCCTTGGCGACGCTTCCTTTTGCAGCTTCTTCCACCGTCATCAGTCGCTCCTTATCCTGCAACAAGTGTTTCTTTTCGGCTTTCTTGAGGGACGTCTTGGACGGGCGACGTAGGGAGTGGCCACTGCTGATACTGTTGAGGCGTTCACACCGGAGATAGAGGTCGGCGTCCTTGTTCAAACAGGCTTCTTCTTCACTTCGACCAATATGAGTGCATCGTTCTTCAAAGTTGTCAGACAATGGAAGGCTGCCTGCTTCGATTTCACCATCGCCGTCGCTATCGTCGTTTGCCATGTTGCTGCCCTGGTTACCAAAGTCCGTCATCAAAGAGTAGAGCTCCGTACGTTGGTTCATCAAAAAGTCATAAGTGTTGTTCAAAATCACATGGCCGTCTCGAAGCATCACCACCTTGTCCACCTTTGGCAGATAGGATATACCATGAGTCACCAAAAGCCGAGCCTTGTTTTTCAGAATGCCATTAGGACCAATGACATGGTTGAAGATATGGCGGCCTACATGAGCATCCACAGCACTGAGAGGGTCGTCCAAGAGGTAGATATCTGCCCTGGCGTAAATGGCTCGAGCAAGAGAGACTCGGGCTTTCTGGCCCCCTGAATCCCCACCAAGAAAAGCAGTAAATGAATCAGTACTCTTTTCCATGTCGTTTTTTTTTTTTTTTTTTTTCGGGCTCCTTACCTGAGAGATTGATTCCCCGCTCGCCAATTTCAGTTTGATCACCAGCAGACAAGATTTCAATATCACTTTTCAAAGCGCAGGCCTCCAGCACCCGCCCATAGAATTCAGGATCAAAGCGATGGCCAAACGTAATGTTGTCTCGGACAGTTGCATTCATCACCCAAGGTTGTTGAGGGACGTACGCTAGGGAGCCACGCACAACCACCGTTCCATCCACCTTGACAGTATCACCAAGAATAGCGCTCATCAGCGAGGATTTGCCACTTCCAACACGACCCACCACAGCCATGACGTTGCCTTTTTTAAGCGCCAAGTTTATGTCTTCCAAGACAGGTGCATCGTCTTCTTTCGCCCACTTGAAGGTGCCTTGATCGATTTCGAGTAATGGTGTCTCAGGAGTCCAGCCTGGTTGGCACCGATAGTCTTCATGAATTACAGCGCTTGGGTCCAGTTCTTCAGAGGATAAGTAGCCTTCGATTCGGAAGAGTGAGACAGTGGCTTCGATGGTGGATGTGATGACGTTCGGGAACATGGCCATTGGGAAGCTGAGCAGACTATACAGGGAGATGGAGACGAAGGCGATATCACTTGTCAAAGGTCGACCGGAAAACACCACGAATACGGCGAAGGATGAGAGAGATACCAGGAAGGGGATAGAGGTCCAGGTGAAGTTTTGCACCGCAGAGAGCACACCAATCTTCTTGAGCATGTTCAGCTCTAGATCGTTTCGTATAAAGCTGACCTGTATCACAGAAAGAAAGCAATAATATGGAGTTAGTACGTCAAGTCGAAAGAATGATCCGTTGCTCCTACCTACCTTTTCAAAAAACGGTACTTCCCAGGCATAGAGCTTAATGACACGGATCCCATTCAAGATTTCATTCTATTGTTCCCGATCAGAATCAAAATGTCAATGTGGTCAGTGATAAAGGGGTAACAACCATATAGACTTACCATCAGCTTGACTCTTGCATCCTTGTTACCCATTTGGATCTTCTGGCAAGCGCGCATCTTCTTGGCCAGGAAAGTGTTCAGGGGAATGGTCAGTACCAATACAGCAACGCCGGCCCATATGCTAGGACCCATTGTCCCATACAAGAGCACCAAAGCGATCACGATTTGCAGCGGGCCACTCCATACTATTTCCACACGAGAAGCATTAGCAATAAAAAAATGGTTCCTGACAGGCAATTGCTTACCAATATGAAGATAGGTGCAGAGGTCCATGAGCCTCTGGGCATCCACTGACATGTGATTAACAATCTATACCGAAACGAAGAGAGGAGAGGTTAATACATGCGATACCATTTAATCTTCACCCATGTACCTCACCAACGGTGGACTGTTGACGACTTGCATTGCTGAGTAGCAGAGTTTTGCGATAGATGGCCGTTACCAGAGCTGCACGAAGTCGCATGCCAGTTGTGAAGCAGCGATGGAAGTATTGGTGCAGAAACATCGTTTGACAAATGGAAGTGACAAACATTCCCACTAGAAGAGAAAGGAGAGTCAGATCAGATCAGAGTTGAGCACGCTTGTTCATATCGTTTCTTACCTGCGATCAGGATGCCACGATAAGCGGGTTCAGGGGAATCGGTAGTGTAGCTTGTGACCCAAAGCATAAGTTTCTGTAGAAGCATGGGCTGGGTGAATTGAAGGATATCTTGAAGGGCTTTGAAGAGCTTATTACACATTTAAAATGTCACATTAGTATTATAGTATTTTTCGCTCTCATTCGTCTACCTACCGCTGCCAAAAAGAAGGGTCCTCCAAGAGTATAGACTAGAGCACGAAGCAAAGAAGGGCTACGAGAGAAAGAGAGAGATGAGTTTGCAAACAGGGCAATCCATTCATCCTACCCAAGTGCTTACCGAGATTTTCGCATTTCTATAGCCCAGTACTTTTCAAAGGTGTCACCAACAAATGCAGATTGATCATCATTCTTGAGGTCCCACAGATCGTCCATTGTCAAAGGTTTTTCGTAGCCGAGGCGCATCAGTGGTGTCATCCATTCAAAAGTCAACCTGCTAAAGATGTTGGAGGTTTCTTCAGGGCATTCAAGCTATAGTAACAGACAAACAAAAGGTACAGAGTTAGGTATGCCCATTAAAAACCTTATCTCTTTTTCTACTGACCGAGGTATCGTCCAATACAATATATTGACTCTTGGGACGGACGGTACATTCCAGAGCAAACATCAGTAAAGACAAGACAGAGATAACGACAAACAGACCAAATTGGACTGAATCAGAGGTTTGTTGATGCATCAAGACAAGAGAGCGCAACTTGACACCATTCACTATCACCACAAACAGCCAATAAAACAATAGCACAGCAGAAGCGATTGGATTCCTAAAGTATTCCATGTAGTGGAGACATGTGGCAAACACCTAGAAACATGCAAAGGTGAGACTCATCCAGCCCGATCCAGACCCCCCCTCTCTCTCTCTCTGCACTTACCACCATGAAGGCATTGTATATTTTGGCATGAAGGGGAATGTTTTTAACCCAGGCATCTGCATTCATGATAGCCAACGCTGTGCTGGTCCAAACCGCCACAAGCAAGCACGTCAAAGTGATCTAATACAAACATCAAAAGTTAAACCAAGTCAAACACATGAGGGTTATGTCTTACCATTTTTGCATAGTACAGCCAGTTATTTGTCATGTCAATGGGAAGGTTTGACCGTTTCGACAAGATCCAGAAACGGGCGATACCAAAGGTGAGCAGGAAGAGAGATGGTACCGTCACTACAACACTATAAAACGATTGGTCTGCTGATCTCTTCCTTACTATCGTCATGTTGCTTTTGCTTACCTTTCTTCAAAACATGGGGTAAAGTCTGGCACACGGTGTTGTGAGAAGGGTCCCTATAAAAGACAAACAGTTAACTACCTTTTTCTTCAATTCAGCAATTAACATTTACCCATCCTTCACCATTAGGACACAGTTCATTCCAAGACATTGTTGAGCTGTCATCGACGTTATGGAATAGCCACCCATCATACTTCATTGTTAACGAGCGAATGGGGTAGTACAAGCAGGAAGACAAAAAGGAAAAAAAGAAAGCGGAAGAAGCGAGGTAAATGCAAAACCGGAAAATGGGTCTTTATATTTTCCAACTCCGCTTTTTATTTGCCCGCCATGGTCGGAGTTGTAAATGCCTGGTGGGCTTTTTGGAAACTTTTTACATTTCCAACTTGAAGTTTTGTAACGAGTTGCCCTATTCTTCGAAACCAAGATGCACAACTGACATTCAAATTTCACATGGAACATCAGGTAATCCATATCTATCGGATGGCACTAAAAAAGAGGTGTTCCTATATCGTGGGCGTCCGTTAACCCTACACAAACCTCCCAAAAAGCCTTCGTTTGCAAAAGGCATAACGGCAGCACGTCTTTTGGAAAATTCCAACATCCTTTACATCGTTCGATAGATAAAATGTACGCCTTCCTTCATGTGAAATTTGAAGAGGGGTTGTTTATTGCTTTCTCAAGAAATAACATGTTCAAGAAAAAGTAGCCTCTTCCATGGGGAATGGTCCGTCGATTTTTTTAAATCGGAGTTTGACGTTTTGGCGCCTTTTCCTACCAACCAGTCAGGAAGATGCCACACAGTGATTGTGCACATGAGCTTGTATGAAGCCGAAACCGTAGCTTTATTGATGGATACACTTGATACAGCGTAGAGCTATCGCTAAGCTATAGGTCTGGTCATCAGTAAGAAAAATGAGCGGCATTTGAATGTATGTTGGAGGATGCTTGAACGCCGCTCACAAAGACTGGACACATGCGATTACATGATGGTAATAGTAGAGAGACGATAAGACAGAGAATGCATTGGAATAGGGGGACTTTTATTGGTTAACAAGGTAAATATCAAAAGGGGGCAAAGTGGACTACAGTGTATACATGTCTTTCTAACATCTAATGGAGGAGTGGGGAGGAAATGTTCAAATTTCCAGTCCTTCAGCAAAAGAATCATCAATATGTTTTAGTTTCAAAAAGATATCACAGCCATAACCGTTCATAGAGACCAAGGTCAAGGATCCACCAAAGTATCTTGCATACAACCTAGCCAATGGTAAGCCATAACTATACGAAACGGGAGTTTGTCCGTCAGCCCTTCTTCATGTTCATTTTCCCAGTTCTTACCCTAAACCCGCCAAAGGACCGCCCACCCCGCTTTGCATGGCGGCCAGAGCCATGCCACTGAAAATACTGCCATCCTCAGCGCCGTCGTCCAGATTATCCCCCGGATTAGAGACTGTTGTATACGAGTATTCAAACACCTTGCTGAGATCTTCTTCGTTGATGCCGTTCCCTTGATCCCGAATGCGAATGCCGATTTCTTCCTTGCTCTGGCTGATGGTGACTTCAATAGGCGGAGGGTCGATGAGTCCGGTGTTGTTGGCGTGTTCCACGGTGGCCCGATGGGCGTTTTTCAAGAGTTCGGTCAAGATGTATTCCAAATGGACAGGGACATAGGTGATTTCAGTGTCAACGTGGCCATTGATGATCGTTTCGGGACTTTGTCCATAGTTGAAGTCACAGAGTTCGGCGACAAAATCTGCACAGTTGCGTACAAGTTGATAAGGTTTGAGCTGGGTATCGATGATGCCAATGGTGCCGTCGTCGTCTCGTGGTGTCGATCCGTCGCTCTGGCTTTGCGAGTGTTGCGTCAGGACAATGCATTGCTCTGCTATTAAACGGATCCCTATACGTGCCTTGATCATGTCGTCCAGAAACGTTGCCATGTCGTGGGGGTTGAGGTACTGTTTGCATTCGAGAAAACCTAGGGGAAACGAATGAGAAGGGAGGTGGACACATACACAGCCGTTCGCCTCTTCCGCTTACCTTTTGCTAGAGTAGGGATGTTGTCTGTGTGCCGTTCCACTAGATTCTTGAGCTTTTCCGCAAATTCCATGTCGTCGGTATCCCCCCTACTGTGAGAGTACTGTTCCAGCATTTCAAAGGAATCGTAGTATAGCTTGTAAATTTCTTTAATGTAAGGGTTGGTGCCAACAATAAAAGGAAGCGTCTGGAAGGCGCGCACTCGTCTGGCCAGTCGTACCGGTAATTCCGTTCTTGCGTACAGCGCACAATCCCGTAGTGATGATTGAGATAAGGGTGGTTGTCCAAATCGTACAAGTTGCCTGAGGGTTACTGGTTTGATTGGTTTGTTCGCATACTACACAAAGGTCGGTGAAGGAAGAAGAGTTGACGCTATGTCAGTATCATCCAGTGAGTCAGTCAGAGTCTTCCATTTACCATCATAATTTTGTCGTCGTAAAAGGATTGAGCAAGCGGTCTTTCAGAAGCCTTTGCTGTAAAGTGGCGCATAGTTCGGATCGAAGAGTGGCGCACAGAAGAAGTAAAACGACACACTAAAAGCATTGCGAGATAATGAGAGTGAGAGTGAGAAAGAAAAGAGAGAGAAAGCAACACAGAATCCGAAAGCCAACTTTTTATTGGAGTGATTTTAAACTCCGCCCGAGTCGAGCGAGCAGGAGAATTGTCGCCCCTAGAGTTGCATACGCTTTATGACATGATGACCCTTCTATGGGACAAAAAAATGTTGTTAACGGGACCAAGGGTGTTTCATCTGCAATCAGCTTGCTTTCTAGCTGCCTTAAGAGTCAGATGTGATCCTAATTACCCCAAGAAATGGTGCAGACTATGCGCACCAGTCCTCACAACATCCCCGCCGTTATCATCAGCCTGTCAACATCAATCATTATCATCATCAATCGCCTTCACCACCACCACCACAACAAGCGCCACCATTCTTGCAACCACCAGTATTGTATCGAATGAGCCGTGGGATCAAGTCCATCAGTGGTCTTTGGTCTTCACTGCGAATAGCATGATGGGCTTGCTGGTGGCTACCATGTAAAGACTCTGGAGCGACTCTGGAGTGTCAAATGGAGGAAAGATTAAAAAGAACGATATTATTTAACAGGCGCAGATCGATCATCACCATACTTTGCCCAGCAGCACAACATCACCATCGAAGTCGCTGCCAATGTCGCCGGACAAAGATGCTCCCGGCTCAACAAGTCTTTGCAAGCTTCTAGTCTTTTCATGCTACATGATTTACAATCAATAAACTTCACTCTGTCTCTTTTCAAGGTTAGGATACGGCGCATTGGGGTAATTTGCACACACTATATTTAAACTCCGATTTGGCTACAAGGACTTTTTTTCTGCCCGCCCTCTTATTTTGCTCCTTCTTCCCCTCGTCATCACTTTTTTGCATCCCAATGTCATTTTCTTTACTCCACGACGACGAACGAACTAACGAACGAACGGACGAGCAAACAAACGGACGAACGGTAATTATTCCCTTCTCACGTCATGTTCATCTTTTGCTTACCATTACTAACTTTTTGCCTTTTGCATCGCTCCTCCTTCTTTTGACACTAGATCGACTACGACGATGACGACAACAATAGAGACGACGACGATGCTAATGACGACTCCACCACTGCTTCATGTCGCCCAAAAAGGCTCTTTTTAAAATTTTCAAATGTAAAAAACATGGGGAAACCCTTGAATTTTTTTTTCTTGTCTATGTAGATTCCCTAGCCATTGTACCGATAAAGTACACTATCCCTTGTCCCATTCGCAGCGCCTAATACTACTGATACTTTGGATAACACTGGTTTGCTCTCCTCCTCCCTTTGCCTTAGCTCATTACAGTAGATTAGTCACTCCTGGACAAGCCCTGTATTCACTGCCACCCACTAGGTCGTTTAGTTTAGGCGTAGTCTCATTCTATATATACTAATTTAGACAATAAAAAACCAACTTGAACCCATCTCCATGACTTTGTTCTTTTGCATAAGCTCTAATGATATTAGAGGCTCTTAAATGTAGCGGTACAAATCACACGGTGCGCCAAGCCCTGACCCGCAACCTGCGAATGGACATTCCAAACCCCGCCCGATTGCTCAGTCCGCTTGATTCATTTATTTGCATGATTCAAGATATGAGCACATTGATCTAACAAGCACCCTTTCTCCAAAGTTAATGGTTAAAGACAATAAGACACCCTGGCGATATGCTTAATCAGATCTTTATTAAGTGATCAAGACAGTTTAAAGGTCAAAAGAGGTAAAGGGGGGAATAGGACTATCGGAATAAGGCTACCAAGATAAAAAAGACAAAGATCAAAGCAATGACAATACAAACGGATTCTATAAAAAGACCACAAGTTAGACCTTCGATTATCGTCGTCTCTTGTTCTCCACGACTTACTGTTATCCTTGACTTTTCGACCCACGTAATCCAACTTTCTTTTCGCCCGTCGAAGTCGTTCATCCGTTTGATCCGTCAGCATTTCGGTTTCGTCGATCAACTGTACATGAGAATCCAATTCATCGCCAATCAATAATCCGAGCTCTCGTTGTCTGCCGATAGCCAAGGAGAGATGATCCAAGTTTTCGTCTTGATCTGTTCGAGAGAGAGAGAGAGAGAGGTGGGTTAGATGCATGCAAGTACATGTGAAGAAATCACTTTTTTACCATCCATGATCCGTTGTTGCAGCAGTAAGATCTGATCGTTCTCTAGATTGGAATGGTCTTCTTGGTCGGGAGAAGAATCAAACCGAATCCCACCCCGCTGAGAATGGTTGCCTAGTAAGAGATCCCTATCTGTCGTCGATTTGTTGTTGTGTGCCGGTGATAAGAGCGCATCCAGCTTATCCACCTTGACCTGGATTCGAATCAGTTGATCTTCTTGTTCCTTGGTATGTCTGTGTACAGTAAAAGAGTTAGCGTTATTCATATGACCAACGGCTTTTGACCGCATTCCACCACTTACGATGCGCCAGACTGCTCTGCAGTAGATAGCTGCTGCTCCAAAGTCGTGATGCCTTGATGAAGCTGTGTCAGATTCTTCTCTATCGTCTTTGCATTCTTGTCGTAATTCAATCTACATGGTACAACAGTAAGAGATGTGAGTGTCTTGGCGTCACCTTTTTTGCTTTTGATGATCAGGGTTGTTAATGTCACAAGCAGCTAATTCCTTACCCAAGTTCTTCAAGTCGATTACGTTCAAATACAACCGTCAGGGTATTATCAGCTAATAAGTCTAAGCGGGAGGCAAGTTTGGTATCCATTACCAAGAGAATGAAAAAAGCGAAGAAGAATGGAAGATTTGATTCTTCTCAAATCTGCCGACGAATGAGAATTCATCGTCGGGGTTTGAATTACAAACGTATTTCCAACCCCGATACAAGGCTGCCGGCGGGATTCCAGAAACGTCCCCTCTTCCTTTCACGGTTTACCCATCCCATTCCCCACCAAAACGAAACCATGGACTCTCCTGCTGACACTTTGGCACCATCATCTTCAGATTCACAAGTCGCTTGCCATCAAGAAGGGGATGGCCTAGGCATTGATGGAACGGTGAATGACGACGGCTATTCGTACGATCCCGAGGCAGAATGGGAAGAAAGCAAAGCCCAGATGAATACACTCTTGTCTATGGTGATATTCCCCTTTGTTGGCAAATGGATAGGTCGAAAGTGCGCCTTTTGGGGTAAGTCTGACGAGAAAAAGGGGGATGCACGGTACTTAGTTGCTTTTTTTTTTTGGTAGCTT